>JBAMJV010004507.1:0-61626 GCA_037951105.1 Echinarachnius parma
GGGCCTGGTTCCCGTTTTCCACCTGACAAGCAAAACGCGTTTCTAAAACTTATTACGATTTTGCTTATTAGATAAGATGACGTTGTCTAAATATTGTACGAATAGCAAACGAGTCAGTAAGCCCTAACATGGAACGAATAAGCCGGTTTTGACGGTTAGACGGTTTAGGGAACTTTTGCCAGAACTGTATGTAAACTCTAAATATGGGGTGATTTTTGCCCGAAAACGAGATGCCTTTTGGCCGATTATTGACATTTGAAAACTCTCGGGGAAGGGGGTGGGGGCTACAGCTCAAAGCTTACCCCCCCCCCCCCCCGCGCGCCTCCCACGCATATGGCCGCCTACAGGCAGGAAAAGAAACCTAGGTTTGACCTTTGTTAGATTTGTGTACAATCTAAACATGACTAACGTGTCTACTACAACATTTTCCGATGTGCTGCTCCCCTCAAACAAATTATGCCGAACGTTCATTAATCTGCAATCGTCGTGCTTAGTAACTTACGAGTGACACACTAATTAACTCGGTGATTCAGGCTTATGCATGGCTTGGCAGAGGATTGCATGCAGAACAAATGAAATCATTCACGCTTATTTAATCCTATAAGTCTTTAGTTTGGTTAAATAACGGGGGGTTAATTAGTGTGCTTATAACCATGGAGAAAACAGTCAAGCTAAAACAAACGTGTAACTGCACGCATCAAAGGTTAACGATGGTACGTGAGCAATGTCATCAGTTCTGCTCAAGATTCCTATAAAGCCCTCCGCACACAGAGCCGACTGGACCCGATCCGACTGAACCCGATCCGCCTGGTGTTCAGTCGGTTCAGCTCAGTATACGCTGCCTCAGGACTCCTGTTTTGTCTGTCAAGAGCCAGTCGGAGATCATTCGAGGCCGATTCAACATGTTGAATCGGCTGAGCGAAACCGACTCTAGCCTGACTGAAAACCAGTCGGATCAGGTCGAGTTGGCTCTGTGTGCGGGGGGCTTAAGAATAGGGGTGAGAAGATGTGAAAGAGGTTACGATTCGCTAATCAGAAGCGCGGTGCCATCTTGGGAACGCCTTGCGCTCGGTGCGAACATACATGGTTCGGTGTTATATAGTGCGCACAAATTATAAATTTGTATATATGTTCCGACCGCCCTCTTTAATATACAATCAAGCAAACTTGAAAATGGAAGCTGCCAAAATAAGGCGGTTTTCCTTGAGAATTGTACACGTAATATTACAATACCGAGTCAGACGCTGAAATACTTGTTCTTTTTAATTACCCGTTCCTTTTAGCGCTCATGTATAGACTTGTGGGTCCCTTTAATGAACCATCAACCCAATCGATTGCGATTAAGCTAACATAATGCTAATTTCACACCACGTGGTATAACACATTTCAATCGGTAACTGCAAAAGATAAGCGAAAAGGAAACTGTCCAAAAGTTCTAATGAACCATCGGGAAATGGATTGTGATTCGGCCAACCAAGGAGGTATTAGGCTAGTACCTCCTTGGGCCAACATAATGTCAATTCCCCGCAAGATTTTACCTTGCTTGAGGGGGCTTCTTTGGGAAGTCAAGAAGGCATCCAATCAGTACTAATGGGATGGAGACATCAACCCCTTGAATACCCTTCCGGCGTAACAATTTGATTTACAGCCCCCCCCCCCCCCTCCACACACACACACACACACTACACACCCCCTTACAGTATAAGCGATCAACAATAACCATGATAACCTGCTATCGTAATAGAGACATTGCAGACCAAAATAAAATATCCTTCTCGCGTAACACCTTGATTTACCATGCTACACGCCCCTCCTCCAACCCAACCCCCCCCCCCCCCCACCCCCTTGTGGTGGCTAATATGAATAGTCATCGTCACAAAAAAGTACCCATGCCTTCTCGAAGTGAGCGAGAATTTTTTTTTTTTTTTTTTTTTTTTTTGGGGGGGGGGGGGGCAACCGTGTGAAATCAGAGTGTACTATAAGCAATATGCACTAATTAAATGAAGACATCAAATTCTTAGATATCCCCTGGCGGTATACGAACTCTAGTCCAGCCGACCCCCCCCCCCCCCCCCCCCCCCCAGGTGGTTTTTAATTCATCCCTTATGATCCCCTCATCTTGAGGTGTGTTGGGGTGGATATATAGGGAAATACAAAAGTAAAGAATAATCACTAATAAAACTGATGTCATCGAACTCTGATAATACCACCTGGTGATATTATACGCTCTTCATCCTCCCAAGTAAATCATAATATTCAGGTTTCAGTTATTTATTTTCGATCTTATAGATTCCATTTGCTTTCCATCATGACTGTGTAGCAATAAGTTAACTTGTAGCTGAGTGACATTTGAATATAAACTGGTTTCGCTAATCCTTGTTGACGAACAGGATTAGAGAAAATTATTCTTACGTTTATGCATGCACTGTCCGCTTAGTCAGTGGCCTATATACAGTTTGCTTCATAATAAATTCATTAAAACTATATTGCTCCGCATCATTACCACCCCTTTTCATTCATTCATTCTTTTTTAAATCTATGTTATATTTATTTTAAATGTAATATATTATATTTATTTTCTTTTAAATTTTTCGTTCGTTCGTTCGTTCGTTCGTTCGTTCGTTTGTTCATTCATTCATTCATTCATTCATTCATTCATTCATTCATTCATTCATTCATTCATTCATTCATTCACCAATAACTATATTCTGACTCATATTACAAGACCGCGTTCTTTTCATTCATTCATTATAACTCCATGAACTATATATATACTTCTCGGTATTATTACAAGACCACCTAATTCTTTGAATTAGATTATCTAGTGCAAGGATATAGGGCCTGGCCTACTGATTTGATTTAAGTTCTAATCCAATATAAGAACAACCGACTGTCGCACTATACATACTTACAACTTCTTCGGTATATACAGTATATTGTTGATGCCTGATAATTAAGATTCCAATATAGCTAATGCCTTATTTCGTATTCCGTCTTATAGTTTAGTTTGTTTATTTATTTTTGTTAATACTTATTTTCTTCTTTTTTTATTTTAATGACTGGCTAATGCACATTTACATTCCAAAATCGATTAGTCATGAGATAATCAATCCTTTTAATTTCACTAGAAAAGTTCAATTCAATCAAATTATACTCGTGACGTAAACTATAAGAGCCCGAACTATTTAATGTAAAGAGACATACTGCACAATGTCATGTAGCTTCCAACATACATCTACAATGGACTGTGACTCGTTGTGTAAAGGTGCTTGTATATGTATGTGTGTGTGTGTGTGTGAGTATGTGCTGTGTGTGTGTGTGTGTGTGTGTGTGTGTGTGTGTGTGTGTGTGTGTGTGTGTGCGTGTGTGTGTGTATGTGTGCGTGCGTGCGTGCGTTATCTTTGTTCTATAGATGTTAATACATAACTATATCAATATAAATGGCAGACATACAGCAATGAATCATTATGCACACACAAAACATGCACTTTTAAAGCGATGTTCAACTTTGAAAATATGTACTTTTTGCTTTTACATACTGTTTAACACAACTGTTACATCTTTATTTTAGTACAATCCGGAAATAAACTCATTAGAATTTAGAAGGAGGTTTGGTAAATTTTGGTATTGTGATCTAAAGTTAAAAACAAACAAAACAATCTTGCTCTTTATAAATACCAATACAGATGAACGTTCATACTAAAATAAGGAGCTTATTTGACAACGCTTACCAACGTATCGTGTACAAGAAAACTACACAAGACCATACTAAAATAAGATGCTTATTATTTTGACAAGCTGTATCAACGTATCGGGAAAGGGAATCAAAGCAAAGGTAAGCAAGGCTATACTAAATAAAGCGTCAAATGCAATTCGATACATAATGGACGGATTCCATGTTTACTCACAGAAACACCGGGTCGGTGGCCTTTCAATAAAGCCAATCAACCAGAAAATTGCTCTTCCTCGTTTCCTTCCGTTTTTATTTATACCCCCGTCACATTAGCTACGCTCTCGCGCCGACCTAGCGCCGCTCCTAATCCCCATTCATAAAATTGGAAGCGTGGGGAGGACGTGGGGAGAGCGTGTTGAGGTCGTGTGGAGAGCGGCGTTCATTGTTCGCTATTGTTTAGATCGTACACTTTTCTCGGCCGCTCTGGCGCCGCTCACGCGGCGACCAAGTTAAATTAGCAAATTGGCAACGCAGTGGGCAATGAATGGGAAGATTATCTCACATGCGTCAATAGATATCCTTCCATGAATAGCTCGATGAACAAAAGAGCAGGACGTAGCTAGCTCGGCGTTCGCTTTGGACATGTTGAAAAACAAACTTGGGGCTTCGGCGTCCTACTCTTTGTTCAGGGGCTATTGTATGTCCATGCATGGGAGGATATCTTTTCACACAAGTGTCATAATCTTCTCATTCATTCCCAAGTTGAACAAAAGACATTCTTGCAGATCTATTCCAGCACTTCTGCTAGTGGACGCTATAGATTGCGAAGTTTGACACGTTTCAACTATAGGTAAAATGATATCACAATTTAAAATGGCATGTCCGGGCAAAAATAATGTACATTTGGGGGAAACTCAATTTCTGGCTAAAACGTGGCATGGCGGCATACAAATTATATGAGGCTCCAATGAATGGGGACATACGCACACCCCTATGTATGCATTATGAACACATATTTCCCGCAAATATATGATTGTTTTGTCCAAAATCTACCACTACTACCACCACTACCACTACTACCACTGCTATCACTACTACCACTACTACCACCACTACCACCACTGCCACCACCACCACTACCACTACCACTACCACTACCACTACCACTACTACCACTACCACTACTACCACTACTACCACTACTACCACTACTACCACCACTGCCACCACTGCCACCACTGCCACCACTGCCACCACTGCCACCACTGCCACCACCACCACCACTACCACTACCACTACCACTACCACTACTACCACTACTACCACTACTACCACTACTACCACTACTACTACTACCAATGATAGTCAACAATAATAACCCTCCCCATTCCCTCCACCCAACCTCGTGAAACGCACTGAGTGTGTTCAACTACATTCGTACATGGTATTGGATCGCACAGAGCGTGTGCATGGAGATCGTTTTTCCCCTGCGCTTTGAAAAAAATGTTTGTTTTTTATAAGTACGAGAACGCAGACAGAGCGTAGAGCAAATGACCTCGTCTCATTGTTATGAGCTATTGTTAAAGATACACCAAGCGTGCACAGTGAATAGCTCGGAAAGCGTGGCCAAAGCGTACGCAGAGCGTGTTCAGGTCTTGGCAAGAGCGGGAACGAGCTACCATTGTGTCATTAATCACTCGATTTGTCGGCGTTTCCCCTGCGCTTTGGAAAAAATGTTGGTTTTTTTTATAAGTACGAGAACGCAGACAGAGCGTGGCTATAGTGTGACGGCACACTTAGAAAATCGGGGTAAAAAGCCATCTCTCACATGGTCTTTAGCGAGTGGGGAATTGGCGCGCAAATGTACTTGCAGTCGCGTTCACACAGTATTCGAGTTTCGAGGGCAAATGAATTGTGCACCTTAGGGAACACTGTCAATCAAGAAAATACACGACGAAATACGTGTGATTAGTGATATGCCTTCAAGGCCACCCACCATACAGGTTTCGTACGATCGTGTGTTCACACACTATATATGCCGTTTACATGTACTGTTCAGTTTACTTTCCGCGCGTCCTCCCCCCCCCCCCCCCCCCCCAAAAAAAAAAAAAAAAAAACATGACCATGTTTAAATCAGCAATCATCGCAACCAATAGTCAAGCTTCCCCGATGTAATTTTGCAGAAGGCTCGATATATAGGTTAAGTCGGTTTAACCTCGAAAATCTCAAAATTATAAACAAAATCAATAATTGTGTATATTCGAGGTTAAAATTTACCGATTTAACCCGGGGATACTCTTACAAATACAATGTCTGAGCCCGATCTTCACATAAACCCGATTACCGGTACACATGTGAACGCACGGCATATGGTCAGGGGAAATTATTGCACTCGACCCGAGAATAGATAGAGTTTGTTCATCTTATTTTCCGCTCCATGGCTTCAGAGAGTGAAGGCTCCATCCAGTACAACTGGCTTATGTACTTTTTGAAGGTAAAACATAATGGGATATAAGCGCGGAATATATCAACTGACCATTATACTACAGTACTAACTACTATATCGGCTTATTGAAAACAATACCGTAAAACATACAATACATTACCACGACGGTCTTTATTCATGTTCCTTAAAACCTTCTAAGAGCGATTTCCAAGAGGAAAACAGAACAAATATAGTCCATTACTTATATAAACAACAAAATACGCTACACGGGAACATATTTCAGTCAATAAACGTATTTTTTTTTTTTCGCTAACATTGTACTCGAAACAAGATTTCACAATGGAAACGACCAACCAACCCTGATAAATACGTATTGGACACATACAGTGTATACACAATTGAAAGTTGTGAATGTTAGACAAAATGATCGTTATACCATACAACTATGGGCAAAATGAGTTTTAAAATTATTATTTTTTTATTAGACGAAATATTTCTTCTACGGACTGGCTTAAAAAGAGCAAATGGACAATTTCGTCTAAAGTAGATGCTGAAGAACTGGCGTGTAATGAAGTGCAATGAAGTCTTAGCGGCCACCTGTTTATAAAAGTTCCCCTCCTGTTATCGAACCTGTCTAGAGAGGTCACCTGTTTATAGCAGCAAATTTGCCTATAGTGGCAACAATTAACACATCCAATGAAGAGAAAACAGTCTGCTCGAACCTGTGAAGAGAGGTCACCTGTCTACAGTGGACACCTGCCTTTATACTAAACTGGACATTTCCATGTAAGGTAGATGTTGAAAAACTGGCCTAACGTAGTCAAACTTGGCTTAGTGGCCACCTGTTTATAGCAGTCAACCTAAGAGAAAGACGGTGTTATTGAACCTATTCAGAGAGGCCACCTGTACACAGTGGCCAGCTGGCTAAATGGAAATGTTTATCTAAGGTAGATGTTGAAGAACTGGCGTGTAATAAAGCAAAACACGACTTAGCGGTCAAATGTTCATATCAGCCAACCTGCCTACAGTTTCCAAAATAAGACTACAGTATACCTTGTAGAGAAACACAGTGTTATAGAAGCTGCCCAAAGAGGTCACCTGTATAAAGTTGCCACCTGGCTATAAACTAATACAGTCAAACCTGACTTGTCACGTGTTCATAACAACCACCCTGCCTATAGTTTCCAAAAGAAGAGATGCCCTGTAAAACACACAGTGTTATTGAAGTTATCCCGAGAGGCCACATGGCTAAACGGACATTTGTCTCTAAGTTAGATGTTGAAGAGCTGGCGTGTGATAAAGTTAATCCTATCTTACCGACCACCTGTTCAAAACAGCCAACCTATCCATAGTGACCAAAATAAGAGATCCCCTCCCGAGAAAAACAGTGCAATCGAACCTGTCAAGAGAGGTCACCTGTCTACAGTGGAAACCTGCCAGTGCACTAAACTGGACATTTTCATCTAAGGTAGATGTTGAAGAACTGGTCCAAAACAGTCAAACCTGACTTAGCGGTCACCTGTTCATAGCAGCCAACCTTCCAACAGTTTAAAAAAGAAGCGTACCCTTCAAAGTGTTACTGGAGCTGTCCCGAGTGGTCACTTGGCTTAAAGGGTACCACCACCCAAAAATAATATTCTTATTAAAGAAAGGTAACATCTTTAGTATTCCATTCCATCAACAAGTTCACAAAAATATGTTTCCAGAAAAAGAAAAAAATTATTGAAAACGCATCACCACTCTAAAGCACGCGTCCATGCGGTCTGAATTACGCAGACTGCTACGTGTGCGGTGAATTGCAACGTGTGCAGAGCGAACGAATCGCCCGGGAATCTATTGTTTACAAACGTGCGCGTAAATAGCATTGGCGCACTCGCAAATGGTTCCGTAATGGAACCAGGAAATAGCAGTGGTTCCGTAAGTGGTGAAAATTAATTGCTTTGTTTATGAATTACACAACCCTTTGCAAAATGTTGCGTATCTATTTGATATCACAAAACGGTACCAAAACATATAATAATGTGTTGCTCTTTGCCTGGTGGTCCCCTTTAATGGAAATTAGTATCTAAGGTAGATGTTGAAGAACTGGCGCGTAATAAAGTAATTCCTGTCTTATAGCGGGTACATGTTTATAGAACCCAACCTGCCTATAGTTCCTAAAAAGAAGAGATCACCTGCCGAGAAAACAGTGTCCTGTCTAGAGAGGTCACCTGTCTATACAGTGGACACCTGCCAGTAGCCTATACTGGATATTTTCATCTAAGTTATATGTTGAAGAACACGGCTAATTATACAGTCAAACCTGACTTAGCGTCACCTGTTTAAAGGGGTAGTTCAGTTTTTGTATAGAGGGCGCTGCACAAAATAAATTTGTTGTGAAATAATGAAAAACTAAGTGTAACATTTGAAAGAGCATACAATTCTAATAAGAGAATGAACTTTATTTGATCAAAATCGGTTCAGAAACGGCTGAAATATCAATAAATATATCCGATTGGAATAAATCTGGGGCCCAGATTTATTCGAAGATTTTTTCTTGTAATGTTGTTGTGCAGGTTTTGGTTACTAAAGCTCAGCCTTACTTATTAAACTTTACTACCCTTTTTACGTTGCCATCTTGCCTATGCTGTCAACAGAGGAAAATCCCATGCAGAGGAAACGGCGTAATTAAACCCGTCTAGAAAGGACACCTCTCTAGTACGGTGGCTGCGGTTCTGGTCTCTTCTTAAGGTGGTCACAAGACACATGTTTGACTGTTTAATATTACAGAATATATAATTATCTACGGTAGATTTTGAAGGATTCATGTATGATTTGTCGAGGGTTTGAGGACTTCTGGAATATAACGGGAAACACTCCAATACAAGCACTCTATGCAGCTTATCATAGTAACAATACAGTTTATGAGCTGTAAATGTGGATTATGTTTCATCCCTATTGAAAAATAATACGTCATAACATAATACGGATTATTTTGGCTATGCAGCCAAACGCTGATGTTCATATAAAATACATAGTAGAAGAACATAGCTGTATTCATATAAAAGACGTAGTATGGTATACGTGCTTTTGTTGGGCTATAAAATGCATGTTTGTTAGAAATGCCACTTTTACTTATTATTGAAAGCACGATTTATTACAGATGTGGAGAAACCGCGATAATTGAACCTTTTAAGCAATTAAATTCCTCTTACTCCGAACGGTTTCTAAATTAATCAAATGTTCATAAAAACCATTCGTGTTATTGGGACGTTCCTTTGTCTGTCTTTATTTGGAAACTTGGTTGGTTTTCGGAGAGTACGGTATGACTGATTGATACTAATCAGAACTGAATGCGGGTCAAATCATTCACACTGCATATTCATGTCAGCGGAAATTTCTAGAATGAGAGACGAAATAAATCAACACTGGCGTACAGAAGGGGGAGGGGGGGGGGGGGGAGGGTTCGCTCATTTCGCCATTGCAAATGAAAACATTCGCAGAGGTGTACACAAAGTCCCCCATAATACAGGTAACATGGGTGCGGATTCTTATATAAGGGGGATGAGGGGGGCATTTTAGGGTCAAACTAAATTGCGTTGCTATTGCTGAGTATTCATTTGGAAAGGGGAAGAAATTATCAAGTATTTTCCTTAGGGAACAGTCCCCCCCCCCCCCCCCCCCCCCCCGCACACATAGGCAGGCTTCATCAGATTAAGTTTATCATACTCTCTTACTCTCTTATGACCCAAACCAACGATGCGTCGTATTAAAGGGACTTAGTAACATTGTCCAAATCCTCAAAATACAATTGGAATTCTAGCGGCTCCCACATACCTTGTTATATTCGTATTAACAATAAAAGCATGGGACAGGTTTCGGTTTTTCAAATTTCCCTTTCGTTACAAAGATATTTACGATTGAAGTGTTCAGATGTTAAATTATCCACTGGACCGCGAAAACCATGAACAAAGTGAGTGCAATGAGTTAGTGAATATCACTTTGCATTTTTGCTCATTACTTGAGATTTTCACACAACACCCAGTGGACATATCAGATAACAAAAATATACATTGTATCAACCAGACAACCACTTTTTGCACATGTCAACAAAGTTACTACTACTAGATCTCTTTTAGAATTAGACTTTAGGAATCCCTTTAAGAATCGATCAAACCCTATATACTTCGTTTTTAATTATGATATATTAGTTGCCCCGGGAGGGGTGCAATATATCACATACCTATTACAGCCATGCACATTCCCTGCTGGCCATTTCCCTAGATAGATATACGACACAACAAACCTCAACTTGACAACAATCCGGTTGCATTCTTTCTAATGACTTATATTTTGACCCAAGCCCATTATTTGTCGTATGTCATTCAGTAAAAAAAATCACAAGAAATCAATGGCACTCAACTCCGTGAAACTACTTTGAGCGAGGGTTACGCTTATTCCTACAAGGAGAGGGACCTAATTCTAACTAAGCTACTTAACCATCGTACATCAGAGAAAGTCAATCATATCATCATTGCGACCCATAACGTCATTAGGGAAAAACTAAATCAAATGAACCCTCCTCAGTAAAATCATATAAGTTGTCGAGATGGGTGCAAACTCCTATGCCCCTTCTCCCTAGCGAAGCTAATAAAGCAACTCAAAGGAGAGAAAATCGATGATATTCCATTTCGACCCCTGCACAATATACGACGTATGTCATTAAGTAAAGCCAACTCAATGGAACCTTACTCCGTGAAATTATATAACTTTCTAAGAGGGGAGTAGTACCCTCCTCCTCTTACCCTAGTCACCCCCTTCTCCCTAGCTACGCTATAACCACATCCCCAAGGAGAGAGAAAGTCGATGATATTCCATTTCGACCCTTGCACATTATACGCCGTATGCCATTAAGAAAAAAACAAATCAATGCAACCGTGAAATTATACAACTTCGCAAGAGGGATGCAATAACCCTCCCCCCTTTTTTCCCCCTCGTTACACCCTTCTCCATAGCTACGCTATAACACACCCCAAAGAAGAGGGAGAGTCGATGATATTCCATTTTGACCCTTGCACATTATACGACGTATAACATTAAGACCAAAAATCAATGGAACCTTACTCCGTGAAGTTATATAACTTCGCAAGAAGGGTGAAATATCCTCCTTCTCTGTCCCTATATTTACTCCTTCTCCCTAGCTACGCTAAAACGCATCCCAAAAGAGAGAAAGTCGATTATGTTCCACTTTGACCATTGCACACTATAGTTACGTCGTATTCCATAAACAGAAGCAAAATCAATGGTGCACCCTTGCTCCGTGAAACTACTTTGCCGAATATCCAGGGGAAACTAGCGCAGGGGAAATGAATAAAGATCAGGGCAGGTGTACGTGGGGTGTGCGGCTTCACCCCTCTGTGAATGTTATTACCCCTCCCACTGCTACGGATGCCATTAAGGGTTGTTTTGACTCAATGACTTCCCCCATCATGCCATTATGTTGGGACTGCGAGGGTTAGTGTGAAGATATTGGTGGAAATAATTTGTAACGAAATGAGTTCGCGTTGCCTTGCAGTACCGCTCTAGGTATTAAAGGGATCTAGCAACTTTGTTGACATGTGCCAAAAAAGTGTCGAATGGTTGATTCAATGTATATTGTTGTTATCTGATATGTCCACTGGATGTTGTGTGAAAATTTCAAGTTAAACGGACGTTATTATGGCAGAGTAATGCAAACATGCAAAGTCATATTCAAACTCATTGCACTCACTTTGTACATGGTTTTCGCAGTCCAGTGGATAATTTAACATCTAAACACTTCAATCGTAAATATCTTTTTAACGAAAGGGAAATTTGAAAAAAACGAAACATGTCCGCTGCTTTAATTGTTAATACAAATACAACAAGGTATGAGAGAACCCGCTAGAATTCTAATTGGATTTTGAGGATTTGGACAATGTTACTAAGTCCCTTTAAAGCCAAGCAAAATATAGGTTAAGGCCTACCTGCCTACATATTTCCCCTCTAGATGATAAATATTTGATATGCAGCTTCTAAAGAAAATAAAAACAAATACTGTCTAGCTCCAAGGCAATATTCTACATCCCCTCTAGAGATGAGCTAACAATTTTGTTTCCGAGCAAGACGGTGTGTTTTTTGTTGAAAGTGGAACTGTTTCAGAATATCAACACATTGCTCGTTCATCACCTGTATCGTTTCCTATATATACAAAGAATGCATCCATTAGTATTATGTTATAGTTTACAATACCGTTTAATTGTTTATGCAAAATGATTTATGGAATTGTATCCATTTACGTTGTTTATTTATGTTATGCACAGTAAAAAGTAATTAAATCAATCAATCAAAATGTTGCAGTTTATCAGCCTTAATTTACATATTAATGTACTAGTAACTTATCTAAAACTAACTTGAAACAAATATGACGATTTCTAGCTTGCACATTCCGGCTGGAGCAGGTGTGTGCATGGTTTGTACTACATTATACCCACATTAACTTCATATTAACCAATGCAAGACATTTTGATGGATAGCATGCAATGTCCGACTCTCCGTAGACCCCAACTTAAACATTCCCGCCAATACCCGTGAAAAGGAAGTTGAGATGTGTAGGCCTACCAAAAGAAATACCCAAGCAACAGGAAAACGACGTTTAATCAACTTGAAACCGGGGGGGGGGGGGAGAATCGAAATCCATCTTAGCCATCTCCACCGTCGGTGGTTCGAGTGTTTGGCATTTCAATATTGCTTAGTAATGCTGATTGGCACTCTATCTAACCAGCTAACGGGAGGCTATTTACACACTCTATACCATCCAGGAAGCTATTTACATATGCCCCCATCAATTTAAGAGCATTCCCCCCGTTTTCTCCGGGTTCGACCATTCTCCCCAGCGACGCAAGACCGCAAACATCGACCCTGTGTGCATATCATTCTAAGGAGGGACATTAAAGGAAACCTGCCGTTAGAGGCGGTTTGGACTCGTAAATCAGATGCGCGGTGCCATCTTGCAAAAGCCTTGCGCACGGTGCGTAATGCACACTGGCTCAGCATTATGTATATAGTGCACACAAACTAGCCTAGTTCGAAATGGTGATCCGCAGGGTAGTATATCTCCACGACTCATTTGCGGGTATAGATTTCGGACAACAGAACTTGCATGCATTGCATATCATTACGAAGTACAATTGTATAGGGTCGAGAATAGAAGAAACAATAGGGACCGACTCGGTTCGGACGACGTGTGAATACAGAATCGGAAATGTATGCATATCATGAATTAAATAGAACTTTAAAGTTTATGAGAGGTTGGTCGTGAATTAAGGATGAACCCTTAAATTGCCTACTTCGGACAACATATGAATACATAATCAACCCTGTAAAAAAATTGTACAAAATGTAAAGTTTAGAGGATTTTGGTTTTGAATTTCGGTTGAACCCTGTTACTCGACTTGACTTATTGTAATAAAACTTTTAGTACTATACGCGAAAATACAGAATCGACCTTGAATGCGTCTCATTATACCGAAGGAAATATTGAAGCTTAATCCTGCAAGCTTTCTGTAGGATTGTTGTAAATTGTAAATTGCCTATTGCGGACAAAACATGAATACAGAATCAAAGTCAAACCTGTATCCCTCACTCTACAAAAGAAGACTAGTAAAAGGGGTGCCAAACGCTAGCATTTTCGCTTACTGTTACTGATAAGTGCATAACTCCGGTCACTTCTAGTCGTATATTTCCTCTTGGGTATCACTTATAATGGAAATAATGTAATAAATAATAAAGCGCCCAAGACCCCAATGAATCAATAATACGCCATTGCCGTCATACAATATATTATTAATAATGGTAATATCTCGTTCGAAACGTGTTTTCACCTTATTATGTAGCAGCTCTCCCATTTTGATAAAAACGTATTAACTATTCCATATATATATTGCAAAAAGAAAGAAGGAAAAACAGGGGGGAAATCTAGCCACAACATCAGATGGCCTTGTTCAAATCTGGTTTGTGGCTTCCAGGATTTAGGTTTTCGACCAATCTGAATATTTTTCCCGACAGTTTCTGGGAAAGATAATCAATTGGATACGCATCAAAATATTTATATTAGATCTCTATTTTTAGATAAAAAGTGAAATCAGCTGCCATTATACAGCTTTGATTTTCGTGTTTTTTTTTTTTTTCAGAATTGTTTTTTGTCGTCATTGTGCTCCAGCGTAACTTTTCGTCAGGAAACGGTGACGTTTATCTTACGAAGCGCTGTTCATAAGCCACAAGAATAAAGAAATTGATTGCTCACCTAACGCCCACGGCAAAACAAAACAAAACCAAGAATTAAATCTACGATGCCTGAAATTAAATGGAAATTTCGGAGAAACGGATGTCAAATTCTCCGTATAATTTGAAAACTGACATCCTCCAAATCACTATCTCTATTAGCACGCACGCATGCACCAAGACATAATCAACGAGGACGGACGATGGTTTGAGAAATTTAGATAATAATACGAGTAGGGATGGATTGATGTAAACATAAACTCATCTAAGCCCTCGGAAATGTCACCAGCTGAAAGGCTGTTTTCCAATCGTAAGTGCTGTTGGCGTTACGGCGTGTTCGCTGTGACATGCCGTGCATATTAGCGTTAACACTACACCATTAAAGACGGGATTTTCAGGCTAACTATTTAACATATTTATTTACAAAGCTATATAGTTTCGATGTGGTCTTCAGACTAGGATTACAAACTTATCTTCAAAATGTATAGCGGTTGAGAAAGGAGAGAATTATAATTATCTAACGCTCTCCGGATGTCACAAGCTGAATGCTGTTTTCCACTCGTAAGTGCTGCTGGCGTTTCGGCGTGTTCCTTGTGACATGCCTTGCATATTAGCGATCACACTACACCGTTAAAGACGGGATTCTTTTTTTTCCTTTCCAGGCTAGATCACACTACCTATAAAAAGGTATAGTTCCAATGCGGTCTCGGACTAGGATTGTGAAATTTCATTTTTTTTTTTTATGATAGTGGTGGATTGGATATGACTCCACAAAAGGAGGTTTTGTGGAATATGGAATCTGAAATTTCATCTGACGCTCTTAGAAAAGAAAAAAATATGAAGGGCCCCGTACCACTCGTCGTAAGTGCTTGTGGCGTTACGCCGTTTTCCTCGTGACATGTCCTGCATATTAGCGTCAACACTACACCGCTAACGTTGATATTCCCTTTTTTTATTGTCAGGCTAGATCACACTACCTATATAAAAGTATATAGTTCCGATGTGGTCTCCGACTAGAATTATGAATTATATCTTTAAAATAGCATAGCGGTGGATTGGATATGACTCCACAGAAGGAGGTTTTGTGGAATCTGGAATTTCATCTGACGCTCTTAGAAAAGAAAGAATATGATCGAGGGTTCTGTACCACTCGTCATAAGTGCTTGTGGCGTTACGGCGTTCTCCTCGTGACATGTCTTGCATATTAGCGACCACACTCAACCGCTAAAGGCGGGAGTCATCTAGAAAGTTCTTGAATCTTGAATTATCTTCACCATCTATAGCGGTATATATATATATATATAAAGGAGGGTTGGTGGAATCTAGTTATCTAGAATTATATTCATCTAACGCTTTCAGAAATGTCAGAAGCTGGAGGGCTGTGTGTCACTCGTCGTAAGTGATTGTGGTGTTACGGTGTGTTCCATTCGTGTATTCCATATAAGCGTTCACACTACACCATCAAGGACGGGATTCATCTTGGAATAGTTTCGATGTGGTGTTCAGACTATCAATATATCTTCAAAGCGTAAATTAAATGTAATATTACTAATTAGTGGCTCGGATAAAACTCTACAAAGAAAGTGTTTTGAAGAAAAAATCAGATGATGTCCGCACCCAATCCAAATTGGATATCGCAACTTGTATACACGTACATCTAAAGCCATCCGCACACAGAGCCGACTGGACCCGATCCGACTGGTTTTCAGTCTGTTCAGCTCAGTATACGTTGCCTCAGGACTCCTGTTTCGCCAGTCAAGAACCAGTCGGAGATCATTCGAGGCTGATTCAACATGTTGAATCGGTACGACTGAGCGAAACACACTCTAGCCTGACTGAAAACCAGTCGGATCGGGTCGAGTCGGCCCTGTGTGCGGAGGGCTTTTACTGTATCATGTCTACGCAGAATGGCAGAGATCGATGCTTGTGGGAATCTAGACATAAAGGTAAACACTTATCAAACACTTTTGAAAACGTCACCACATGCAGGCCTTTCTTCCAGTGCACTCGTAAGTGCTAATGGCGGTTCGACGTGCTCTTTGCTTCACGTCTTGCCATGCCCTGCATCATTGCATCCATAGACCAGAGAGTTCACACTTAACCCCTTGGCTACGGGAGCCTGGTTGGCTATGTGCAAAGTCTATGGGGATTTCAGAATACCGAAGGGAACAGGTTATCATCATAATGAACATATATGATTCGTCAAAGTCAGACGCAACTCCACCACAATCGCATACAGATAGGCAGCAACAAGACAGCAACAAGTCGTACATGTATGACTGACCTATGATGTTGATAAAATAATATCAGTTGCAACTTATCTACAACAAATTATCTACAACATTTCCCCCACAAAATGAAAGCAACCAAGCATGCAGCTCTATACAGGGTGGCCCAGAAATAACGGAACGGGGTGCTTGCTATAATGAAGACAAATGATGCCCGTCATAGCAACTAGTAACGTTCAATGCGTGCGCCATTGTTAGTACCCCTTCTTCTCTATACACAGCTGAACGCACACTCACAATGGCGTACGGTTGATCGTTACTCGATGCAGTATGGCGGGCATCATGAGTCTTTAGTATGGCAAGTACCCCGTTCCGTTATTTCTGGGCCACCCTGTATATACGCTATAATGATATAAGGAAATACAAACCTTATACTTCAAAAATAGTATTAAACCATCAAGTTAGATATTTCACCTCATGGATTTTGATCTAATCGGTTTCAATACGTCTGTATCTTATAGCATACCACGGTGAGCAATCAAATATCAGCAGAAAATATTATGTATCTAGCTGCCTCCCAAATTAATTCCATTGATCTACATACAACGCGCTTCTAATTCTTACATACGTGTACAAAGATTCATGACTAACACATACAATCTTCTAGTATACAGGGTGGCCCAGAAATAACGGAACGGGGTGCTTGCTATACTAAAGACACATGATGCCCGTCATAGCAACTAGTAACGTTCAATGCGTGCGCCATTGTTAGTACCCTTTCTTCTCTATTCACAGCTGAACGCACACTCACAATGGCGCACGGTTGATCGTTACTCGATGCAGTATGGCGGGCATCATGAGTCTTTAGTATGGCAAGTACCCCGTTCCGTTATTTGTGGGCCACCCTGTATTGAGTTGCATAGAAATTCCAAGAATAATAAGGTTAATTCATCATTTAGAATGTCTGCCCTCCCACGCGATTTGTGAATAATTGCCCGTCAGAAAATAAGGGTCATGGGAAGGCGATTCCTTTTTGGGGGGAGTTGTATGTATAAGTCTTAGTATGAAGATCAGATGAGCAATATCGTGTCACGAAAAATGTATTTTAACAGTAAATGCTAATGATTATTATTTGAAACAAAAAGTATAATGTTATCTTAACTTAACGGGATCTAGTAACTTTGTTGACAAGTGCATAGAGTGATGCGTGGTTAATACAATGTGTATTGGTGTGATATGATGCGTGAACATTTCACGTTAATTGGATGTAATTGGCCGAGAAATGAGCGAAAATGAAAAGTGATATTCACTTACACACTGCACTTACTTTGTACATGGCTGAAAAGGTCCCGTAGATAAATTCATATCCGAACACTTCAATCGTAAATATTTGTTGAACGAAATGGAAATTTTAAAATCCGAAACCTGTCCCATGCTTTTATTGTTAATACGAATTAAACAAGGCATGAGGGAACCGCTAGAATTCCAATTGGATTTTGAGGATTTGGACAATGTCCCTGTTGATCATTCTTTGAAAATGTTTTTTTTTTAGAATAAATACTTTGAAGATATAGTTATGTCATCCCACAACTATAGTCATCAAATAAAACCATGACCGACACATAAAGACACGTAGTCTAATTTGTTTAAACAAAATTGAAACATGTCATAGTTAGTATATAGAACTGAACATATTTATGTTTCTGAATCGAAGCACAAACGCAACATAAATTAAAAAATAATACTCATGCCACCGTCTATTCTAATCTCAAAACTGGGTCCGCATTATCCTTAATTATCATAATTCATCTATTCATAGTCATGGTAGTCTGCTAACGTAATGTCTATCAACAGATCATGAATGATTAGGCGTCACAAGAATTCTGGCATGGGGAAAAGGTCCTCCGACTGGAAGGATCTTTATACTAGACGAATGGTCTGGCATTTTTATTTTTATACATTGCTGACCCAGAAAAGCCGTAGGAGGGTCGTGTTTTAAAGGGTTATTCACGTAACTGGTAGTCTCTTGAATAATTCTCAATAATTCTCGCTAGAGGATCAGCGCGGATATAAATTTAGTTCCCTTTTGCGCTCTTCGAAAATGCAATTTGCAATTTTACTTTTTGTGGTATACTATATTATTGTATACTGTAACTTATATTTGTGTAAGTGTCATGATGGCGTCATCTGTATACAGATCAAACAGTGAAGACAATTCATCCTATACATCACAAATCTTAATGATTCAATTCGATTGTGCATTTGTGCATAACCAAAATAAATTCAATATTTAGTACAGCATCAAAATAAGGGACTGCAGTTGCTAGACTTATTACATGGTCGTGTATTATTTCACAAATCAAATGTTAATGTAATTCCACTTTATAAATCCTAATTTCAAATCCTAATCTTATCAGACCCCTTCTTAAATAACATTTTCCTTCATATTAATTAATTTGCTCGCAACTTTTGAAATTTAGCTTGCAAAATGTTGACGGTATATTTAAATATTTTCAATCATATTGTACACTTACCACGCAACTTTTGAACTTCGGCTTGTAAAAGGTGGACAGTATTTTGAAATGATAGTTTCCTTCATATAAGACAATTATTTCATAACTTTTGAGTTCCGGTTCGCAAAATCAGGATAGCATCTTTGAAACAACTGTTGAGTGCATGTTCAACCAATCTGGCGCCACGTCCCTCCACATATGCTGGAAAGGGGGTCGGATATGTCGTAAACATCTGACTCATATTTGTGGAAATTACAGATACGATAAAACATGTATCCCTAACTAAAGTACAAGGCTAATACTATTCCTCGATTTGGATTCGATGGACGTGCATGCTTTCCAGATAATAACAACGGTGACTTGTTGACCTTATTTTGGACACGTCCAGAGTAATCTAAATCAGACGTACCCTGTAGCATTTCGATAATAAAAACAATTCTCTCCGTGAACAGGAGTAAACAACCACTTATACATGTACCGTGTACGACAGACAAAGTGAGTTAGAGAGGGAAAGGGGGGAGGAGGGGTATAAGGGCTGGTGAGTGAGATACACACAAACAAACATCCACATCCAAGTTCAAGATTTTCAATCATTCAATCGTCAACAAGCTAGGCAGAGAGAAACGAGGTGAGAGGAGGAAGGAAGGAAGTATAATGGAAATGCATTTTGAAACAATAACATCTCATGTAGAAGACTGTCCACATACTCGAGATGACCTTCGAAAAATCGGAGATAATTTTCCACGGTCTGTTCTAGAATAAGACAGTACTAGGCCTGTAAACCCCTTTATACGCAACCTTGAATTTGTATTTCTTATAATATTTAGTATATAGTGTTGCTCATTGTATTTATCCAAATTCAAGTTGACTCATTTTGAAGCACGGTGGATGAAACGGCTGGTTCTTGGAATACTATTCCACAGAATAGTAATATAAAAAAAAACGAATTCAAGTACATCCAACTGGCAGTAGGAAGGCGTCAGGGGGGCGGGGGGCGGGGGGGGGGGGGGGGCTATCACCCCTTAATATGCAAACGGGGAGGGGCTCACATGTCATGAACGTTGTCGTCGAATAGAAGCGATGCAAATGTGAGATTGTTCATTAGTAACATTACAAATACTAAAAAATATATGCTTTCGTATGACTATCCTGTGAGTGGGTGGTAGTTAATATAATTAAACGCAATTGTAGACAAATAAATCAAATCGCATGTAAACCATTCGTCGCGTTCTTGTATAGTTACCTTGCCTCATCCGCGGTCGCATCCATGGGCGTACGTGCACAAAAAACAACATGGAGGGGGGGGGGGGGGGGGGTCGCTGCCCCAACTTCTTATTTGACGAACTAAACATACAATTTTACCACGCTAATACAATTTCCTCAGAAGAGGTGAAAGTGAAAAGAAGGTTTTTTATAACTCCATGTAACCGAATTTATCTCTGGTGACTCAGTTTTCGAATATAAATCAGACCTGTCCATTTTTGAGAGGGGATGGGGAAGCCCCAAGCCCTCCCTTAAATAGGCCAGTGGTCATATCGTATGACGAAAATGGATACCATGATAAGAGGTGACGGATTTAGGAAGGAAGGCATTACATTTCGTTACGTCATTCTGATTTATAGAAAAAAGGAATTGTTAATCATGCCATATTGTGACGTTTGTGTTGCAAAAATAGAAAAGTTTAGAGCACTGCGAACCAATGGCAAATTTCAACGTTTTGTTTTTTGTTTTTTGGGGGGGAGAAGGGGGGGGGGGGCAGGGGTGTAGATGGCGGAGTGGGTAACATTCAAACAACATGTGTCGGTATCTTTATGTCACTCATGAACAGGGGAATTATAAAATGTATTTTTTGTTGTTTGGGGGGGGGGGGGGGTATCTTTCAAGCTCACTTGCATGTAATAACAACATTTGTGTCGTTATCTACAGTATATGTCACTCATGAAAAGGGGAATTATAAAATGTTTTGTTTGTTTTGTTTGGGGGGGGGGGGGGTATCTTTCAAGCTCACTTGCATGTAAATAGCACTCTAAGACTTATATTTGTTTTGCATTGATCTCCATGCACATTTACTGGGCTATTTTTTTTATTTTCAGGGCTCTTTTGGGCATTTCATCAATCGGTGAATGAGGAGAAACATAGTTCAATAGTATTGACGACGGACCATATGGTGCGAATCGGCGAATATTACAACTGATTCAAGTAATGTTCATTTAGGCTCCAATCATCCACACTAATTTGTATCTATACTTGCCCGTTCGGGCAAGTGAAATCATGAATTATCAAATTGTTTTTGCCCGAACAGAACTTTTACTTGCCCGTAAAAAAATATATTGACATACAGTATAGGTAGCTTGACCTGCTTGGCAAATTTCTCTTTTGTATCTAGATGAGATTTACACGAATTTGGCCGATCGGGCAACCAAACTCGACCATTTATAAAATGTACGTTAGTTGCCCGACATCAGTTTTCCTTTGCCCTGGGCAACAGGGCAAGTGATAGTGTCGAGCCATTTAGCTATCTTCAACGGTTATCCTACTCAGAAGGCATATATGATATCGGAGCTCCGAGATGTTTTCTTGGTGATACAAATATTCGGCATTAATTTTTACATTTTTAAACCTTCCAATCTAAAAGCATTTTCGTCGGAAACTGTTAATGGAAAACCATAATTGTACAGAGTGTATCGACGCGTTTAAATCAAAGAAAAATTGTAAAGGACAATGAACGATGACTATTTGTGTTGGTATATGAAACCAATGAACAATCCCGTGCAGAGTCCTATTACTTCGATCAGGTGGCCAATATTCATTTTCAGTAATTCAATCACGAAATTGCACTTTTAGCGTTCTATGTTCGGGACTTCGGGCGTTTAAAATGAATCAGATAATAGGAATAAAGACTTTTTCGGGCAAGCTTTGCAGTCATATCGGATCGCGAAATCAGATATGACTGCCGTCGAACTCTTGGGAACAATTTCCTCCAATTTGAGAACGGGTGTTAACGGGACATATTAGGTGCGTATGTATATGTATAAGTGTGGGTGCGTTTGCATGGATGTATGTATGCGTCTGTGTGTGCGTGTACATGCGTATACGTATACGAGCGTGGGCGCACAGGAGTATGTATGTGCGTGTGTATGTGTGTTTGTGTATGTGTATGTATGTGTGTGTGTGTGTGTGTGTGTGTGTGTGTGTGTGTGTGTGTGTGTGTGTGTGTGTGTGTGTGCGTGTGCGTGTGCGTGCGTGTGCGTGTGTGTGGGTGTGTATGTGTGTGTGTGGATGTGTGTGTTTGTGTGTGTTTGTGTGTGTGTGCGTCTGTGAGTTTGCCTATAATCTTCTTCTCAATAAATAGTGCGAAACGACTGGAAATGCCACTCGTTGATTAATTGGCTGGTTGTCGATTGAAAGGCGTTGATAAGATGGGCAAACACTTGCATTGCCAATCATGCCGATAAAGCCCTCCGCACGCAGAGGCGACTCGACCCGATCCGACTGGTCTTCAGTCGTCGATCATGCCGATAAAGCCCTCCGCACACAGAACCGACTCGACCCGATCCGACTGGTCTTCAGTCGTCGATCATGCCGATAAAGCCCTCCACACACAGAGCCGACTCAACCCGATCCGACTGGTCTTCAGTCGTCGATCATGCCGATAAAGCCCTCCGCACACAGAGCCGACTCGACCCGATCCGACTGGTCTTCAGTCGTCGATCATGCCGATAAAGCCCTCCGCACACAGAGCCGACTCGACCCGATCCGACTGGTCTTCAGTCGTCGATCATGCCGATAAAGCCCTCCGCACACAGAGCCGACTCGACCCAATCCGACTGGTCTTCAGTCGTCGATCATGCCGATAAAGCCCTCCGCACACAGAGCCGACTCGACTGGTCTTCAGTCGTCGATCATGCCGATAAAGCCCTCCGCACACAGAGCCGACTCGACCCGATCCGACTGGTCTTCAGTCGTCGATCATGCCGATAAAGCCCTCCGCACACAGAGCCGACTCGACCCGATCCGACTGGTCTTCAGTCGTCGATCATGCCGATAAAGCCCTCCGCACACAGAGCCGACTCGACCCGATCCGACTGGTCTTCAGTCGTCGATCATGCCGATAAAGCCCTCCGCACACAGAGCCGACTCGACCCGATCCGACTGGTCTTCAGTCGTCGATCATGCCGATAAAGCCCTCCGCACACAGAGCCGACTCGACCCGATCCGACTGGTCTTCAGTCGTCGATCATGCCGATAAAGCCCTCCGCACACAGAGCCGACTCGACTGGTCTTCAGTCGTCGATCATGCCGATAAAGCCCTCCGCACACAGAGCCGACTCGACCCGATCCGACTGGTCTTCAGTCGTCGATCATGCCGATAAAGCCCTCCGCACACAGAGCCGACTCGACCCGATCCGACTGGTCTTCAGTCGTCGATCATGCCGATAAAGCCCTCCGCACACAGAGCCGACTCGACCCGATCCGACTGGTCTTCAGTCGTCGATCATGCCAATAAAGCCCTCCGCACACAGAGCCGACTCGACCCGATCCGACTGGTTTTCAGTCAGGCTAGAGTGTGTTTCGCTCAGTCGTAGCCGATTCAACATGTTGAATCGGCCTCAAATGATCTCCGACTGGTTCTTGACTGGCGAAACAGGAGTCCTGAGGCAACGTATACTGAGCTGAACCGACTAAAAACCAGTCGGATCGGGTCGAGTCGGCTCTGTGTGCGGAGGCCTTAAGACTCACATGACATTTTCACCTTGTTGATAAAAGGGGGAGCTATACGAGTATACGATGACCAAAAATATTACATTTCAATTTGAAATGTCCGATGGTGGTAATTTATGCATTAAACATTAGAGAACATTGTATTCCTTTGATGTTTTTCAAAATGTATCTCCAAACACAAACCACTATTATTAGAAATGTAACTCTTTTCAATTACTAAAGTATAAATGTGATAAAACTGATAATTCTCTGCAAATGTCCATGGATTGGATTGTTACAAGACAATATTTTCATCAATCATATAATTGCCATGGTAGTTACAATAAATGTACATTCAAAATAATTCGAAAAAAGTTATGAAACGGGTCGGCGGGGCCCTGAAGTCAAAATTGCCTTTGTTTTTGTTAATTTTGTTTTGTTCAACCAAGGTATACACAAAGCGATCAAATCAACCCACGTTCAGCTTATTATACAAACTAGGATGTTCAAGTACGACGTAATTTCCACGAAAAATGATGCGATGTGACGCTCCTTGACCTATTCGATGCATTAATGACATACGTCAGGCATTCGAATGATCCTCAATAATTAAGTAGATTTGATCTCGTCTCCAAATTCACATCATTATAGCGAGATAACCGGGAAATCTCGTTAATGTAATGAACACAGTAATGGCATGACCAATCACTGGCAAATTAATAAGGGGGGGGGGGGGGGGCGGGAGAATTACCCCCCTCTTACCCCAACCCAATATTATGTGGAGTGTAAAATGCGTACCCATTCACTGCCCCACGCATCTCCAGTTGAGAAAAACAAACAGAGGAATATAATGATTGAAATTGTTTGTAGTTCTAGTAAAGACAAGCCCCTCATTAAGAGAATCCCTGGTTGGTCCTCTAAGGTGATTGCAAATTCTAGTGCGTAACAGGTTAAAACCCCCATTAAAACCGTGCTCATCTTTGACTCTACCCCCCCCCCCCCCCCCCCCCCCCCCCACCCCTCTTCTTAGCCCCGGTCTTTTGCTGGCACTAGTTACGCCAGGGTTCGCGCAGTCCATGGCTGTACGCGTTGATTAGATCGGTTGGTCCTAGACTCTGATGAGGTAAATGCGAATTCTGGCGGGGAACAGGTTAACCATTAAAACAGTGCTCATACACCCCCACCCCCCCCCCCCCCCTCCTTGCCTCCATGTGCTGGCACGTGTTACGCCAGGGTTCGCGCAGTCCATGGCTGTACGCGTTGATTAGGTCGGTAATTGATTTTCTCATTCGAACCTGATCAAGGATAACATGGAATCCTCTTCCAATCTCGGCTTCCCATCGGCATTGCGGACATCTCTACCCCTCTTAAAGGGTACCACCACCCAAAAATAATATTCTTATTAAAGAAAGGTAACATCTTTAGTATTCCATTCCACCAACAAGTTTATAAATATATGTTTCCAGAAAAAAATATATATAATTGGAAAAAGCATCACCATTCTAAAGCATGCGTTCATGCGGTCTGAATTGCGAAGACTAATGTGTGCAGAGCGAACGAATCGCCCAGGAATCTATTGTCTACAAACGTACGCGCGAATAGCATTGGCGCACTCGCAAATGGTTGGCCCGTATGGAACCAGGAAATAGTAGTGGTTCCGTAAGTGGTGGAAATTAATTGCTTTATTTATGAATTACACAACCCTTTGCAAAATGTTGGGTATCTATTTGATATCCCAAAACGGTACCAAAACATATAATAATGTGTTGTTCTTTGCCTGGTGGTCCCCTTTAATCTATTTCTCCATCTCATATGATTGTGGCTTAACCCTCTGAGTGCCATGGTCGACTCTATAGTCACAATACTCATAGAATCAGATCTACTGATAGGAAATGGTAAGACTCAATAATTGATGTATAGAACACATGCCTTTCTGCAATTTTGATTTAATTTTGTATTCAAATCTTGATGTTCCAATCTACCTTATAATCACCTATTAAAAATAACTTTCAAACGAATTTCTGACATCAGACTTGCGAATAAGTTATTCATATAACTAAATATTTTGTTCAAATTGATTATTGCAATTTAATTTGGCACCTGAAGATTTAACCAGAGTAAAATATTGTGACCAATTCTGTCCAAAGCAGCCTTGTTTTCGGCAATTTATGTTTTGCAAATAATTAAGTTTTGAGTGAAAACATATGCATTTAGTTAAACACTGAATCACAATTTGTAGAAAACAAAGTTATACGAAATATTAATTATTTTCATGCTGTACAGTTTGGCATAAATCTAAAGCTAGTGCAGAGTTTTTCCATGACTTCACAAATCTGAAGTCTAATGTTTGCCGACAAGGAGCCTGGTTTTGCTAGACATGGTCACATATGGGAACAAAATATTCACAAGTATAGACAGCCTGAGCTTAAAGTTAATGACATTTCTGTAAATAAGTAATTTCTTCCCAGTAGTAATATCCACGGGTGGGAGGGGGTCAACTGCACCCTCAGCTATGCATTGTTGCACGAGTTCCCACTCTCCTATACAGGGTGGCCCCCAAAAAAATCGGAACGGGGCACTTCCCAAAATATAGTAACAAAACGATTATATCCATCGGATAGTGTCCTTTCCAATTAAAAACGATACCAAGAACAGTAATTTTGAACGAGTACTTTTTGTTATAGGACGTCGTAAGTGAGACCATGTCAGGTTCCCATTTTTCTTCATTTTTTTTACCGAGTCACTGCCTGATAAATCGCATTTCCTGCCCGTCATAGCATCGGACAACTATGCCCATTCTCTCGGGACACAGCTGAATGCACACTAACAATGGCGCGCGTATTGCTCGTTCTTCAATGCTATGACGGGCAGTAAGTGCGATTTATCTAGCACTGACTTGGTAAAAATTGACAAAAAAGGGGAACCTGTCATGGTGTCACTCACAGCGCCCTAAAACAAAAACTACACGACCGAATTGACTTTACATTACCATAATCTATCCCAAGGAACTCAAAATAACTGTCATTCATCTATTGTATCAATGCTGTATGTTTGAAAAGTTATATAATTATAATTATTCTGACAGTCATTTGAAAAAAGTTAGGGGGAACAACAAATCTATCAAACATGTGATATGAAAGTATTACAAATGTATGAAACTGCTTGATTTTAACATGAACAAACGGAAACGAAATTCGCTCGATTAAACATGTTTGTCACAAATAAAGACACATTTCACACACATAAAAGTTTACTCACCAGACGATTCAACACATTCGACGAAAACTTTCGAAATAAAATCCCGCCAAAACGAAATGGTTCAGTAGTTTATTTCCTATGTACTCTATGAGATATAACAATATCACGGATGAAAAGCTTGCAAAATACCGAATTAGTTGAAGAACTTAATCTCCGTTCTAAATTAATTTAATCACAAGAAATATTTAATTAGACGTAATTTACTGACGAAAAGCTATAGCGGAAAGGCGTCGTCGTTCAAGATGTGTGCAGGTAGCAAGGCGAATAAGATGCCACGGTCCAAAGACTATACTATTTGTATTTCAGAGAGTCATACATCATCCAAGTAGTCATCCTCCAAACAGATTATACCGGTAGTCTATATATCAGAGGGCTACGAACCAGCTATAGCTGTCATCATCCATACAGATTATACCGAGAGCCTATATAGCAGAGAGCAACTAGAGTATACCAGTGAGGATGGTGAGGGCCTTAGAGAAAATGCGCGCTTGCATGCATTTACACCCCGAGCCCCTGGCTGACGAGCGAAGAAAGCACGTTTCGGATTCACTTATCTTGTGTGTTTAGTCTACGTCTACGGGCGTGGCCGAAAGCGCACGCACACGTATGTTCACACTATAAATACATAAAATGCATACGCACAAACACATACATTATGCTCAAACAAACATATGCACAACAAAATTATTATCAAGTATTAATTATCAATTACTAATATGCACATGATAAACATTACTACCACACGCACACATACGCAAATGTACATATGCATACACAAAAATGCACCTACGAACCACACCCACTAACATACACGGTTAAACTCAAACAGAACCATGCACACACACACATACACGCAAACAAAAACAACACTCATTAATACATCCACACACACACACACTGGATAGTGGATATAGGATTTACAAATTCTCGATTTAGTTTGAATACGAGAAATAGTTCAAGTACTCATTAGGAAAATAATATTCATTAGTCTAATTACATGTATTAAGTAGTTTGTCTCGTAACATTTAATTACTGAGGCCCAACAGGCATTCCAACTGTCGCTTTTGTATTTGTCACTGCAGTGTATGTATGTTTGAACCCTCTTATCCTATCCACTAGTGCCTATATTCCCACTATAGCGCATCGCATTCCGTGTCCTTTCCGACCAAAATGCGGCGAAACGGTCAGTAGATCTAGCAAATTTTGAAATTCCATGACGTTTCGTTTCAAGCGAAACAAATCCGAATTACAAGAACCCTACTCGTTCATTCCGAACTTGGTCCGCATCATTTCCTTTCCTGCCAGTAGTCTGCTAAGTACCTTCCGGATGTGAAACGGTTGGGAAACAAAAGGGGCAGGGGATACTCTACAGTGGGACTAGGTCATTATAAGGTGGTGTTGTCTTATCTTGTCTGTGTCAAACACCCCATTCATATTTGCGTCTAGCACTGGCTCAGCACTGGCTTAATCCAGTGCTAGACACAAGTATGAATGGAATTGTCTAGCCTAGCCTGGCATTATCGTGATGCTAGACAAGGCTAAGCCACTGTTATCGTAAGTGTGAATGGGTAGTATTTGCGTCTAGCAGTGGCTTAAGCCAGTGCCAGGCCAGTGCTAGACGTAAGTATGAATGGGATGTTAGACTGATAAATCGATAACATGAGTTTCAAATCTATCTTAATTTCAGCCCTTGGCACATTACATTTTGACGGGAGGCAAACTATAGGTAAACATAACAACACGTTTCTCACGGAAAATGTATACGAAAATGTTTCGAGTTTATAAACGAAGCTTACTTTTCTCAGATGCCCGATTCGCATGTTGTTTGATACGGACGTTTTTAAGTATGATAATTATGTTGATGAATAAAACGCGCCACCATCTATAACGTGATATCATGCAGCTGTCAATGTATTCCCTTATTGGTGATTAGAGCAATCATTATAATGAATCAGTCTATATAAAATAAATCGCTTGGGCCACATTGCGTGTTCTTACTGGTCTCTCCCTTAGGACAAACCCTCTTCAGAGGTTTTTTTTAATCACATGTTTTTTGTTTGTTCTTTTATAATTTAAATTTTAAACTACACTTAAAGAGTAAATTGGTCAGAAAAATAGAGATATGAACTTTTGAACTTCGTGAATAATAAAATGAGCAATTTATTTTAAAATGCCCGCAGATTGTGATGGCATACACGAACAAACTGACATAATACTCCCCCCCCCCCCCCCAACTTGGGTCACACCTAAATAATGGGAGTATTAGGGTTAGCTATCGCCCATGCAACATATACGATATTGGTCATTCCAGTTATTAAGCTCCATGGTTTGCTGCTGCTTTATAACGTGTGTTAGTTTTCACAATATCATTAGCTTTTGTAATGTTCTTATATTATTAAGCTGTCGTCCATGCACATGCACTAACAGATGATGCTGGTCATTCCAGTTATTTAGCTCCATGGTTTGCTGTTGCTTCTTTCGCGTTAGATTAAACACCCTGTTGACTGTTGACAGGCGCCTCTAGCTAGGGACAAGCTTTAATTCATTAGCCGCTTCCATTATGCCGGGCTACATGCTTCCGCATTTCTCTTGGGTCCTTCTTAGCATATATTCGTTAGCCACGTAAGAGGCACTTGCCAGGGGTATTGGGTAAGTACCCCCCCCCCCCCCCCCGGGAGAGTTTGTAAATATCACTATTTGGGCAAATAGCTTTCATTTCAACTTCGAAAACAACTCATAATTATTTCAAGAAAAACTATGCACAATCACGTGAGCTGTACTACAGCATACTATGCGTACTTGATGTAAAGCTACGGTAATACACATTTGTTTAAGGAATTGAATAACTGAGATAATATTTGTCCAGTTTTCCTTATTATTTCAATATCGTAAAGTAAATAAAAAGTAAAATTAGCTGCTTCCATTATCAGATTATGCCAGTGCGCATGCTTCAACATTTCTCTTGGGTCCTTCTTATAGCAAACACGTAAGACACGTAAGAGGCACTTGCCAGGGGTTACTTGGTCTGCAAACACAAGCCCCCCCCCCCCCCCCCCCCCCCTCCCCCCTTCTGGGCCTTAACCCGGAGAGTTCGAAAACATCAATGCTAGGAAAAATAGATTTATTTAAATGTTCGAACAAAATCATAATCTCATTACAAGGACAATCATAGCACAAGTATACGTTAATTGCTATTTCACAACATATGTGAACTTGAAAATAGACAGTAAAGCTACTGAAATTCCGAGATTACTGAAAATGTTTTGTCTGGTCTTCCTTTTGATTTCAATATCGTAAAGTTAATGAAAAATTACAGAATTGATAACACACCAAGTGGGCAAAAAGGCAAAAACTTTAAATAAATGTGACTGATGATTTTGATGGTTCCCAAGATATTTGTATTATTGTGTTTGTTTTCAAAGTCTGTCGCGGGAACAAGGCATGCAAATAATTATGTCAATGACGTACTTCTCTTCACAATACACAGACAAATATTCCGTAAAGACTACTAGAAGCCCAACTAAAACGTGATATTTTAACTTTAACCATGCATGGCTAATAATTATTTCGTAGCGTGACCGAATTCAGACATTTGAGTCGTTGCTATCTTCCGTCTAATTACTGAAAGTGTTTATCGCACTCTTCAAGTTGCTAATTTAAATCGCACCGGAGAGGATAGAGTGTCATCCGTGTCATTAATCCGTTGCATCTACAAGATACTGGTGTGTAATTCATCTCTATCCACCCGGTCACATGTCACCGGATGGCGTAAGCAAGCAGGTGCCCGACGGAGAGCAAAATCTTCGATCCGTTCGTGTCCGTTCGTGTGCGTTTATTGTCCGTTCCTTGTCAGGCGATGTACGTTGTACTATCCGGCGGAAATGTTTGTACATGAAGCAATGGAGACGACTTTCACCACCGGATTATTTTATTAAGCAAACTTTAAATTCGTCGAGCATCCATTTATGCTATCTGGTGATATGTGACCGGGTCTTATGGAGCTAAAATCATATGAGAGGCAGGTGGTTAAGGAGTAACATAATACGTCTACTATTACATTACAACCCGAGTTATATGGGCATGTTTTCATCCGACTTTTTGGTGAGGAAAGCTTTACTTGCCTATATCCAAAGTAAAATGTTGCACTGATTTAATGAATCCCATACTAAGTTGTTTATCTCTTTGCACAAATCCGGGACGCCAGCAACGACAAACCTGAAATCTGATTAATTACACCGATTTCTTGTTGAAAATAACTAAATTGAGCCTGAAATTCTAAGTTGAGAACTACCCTAGTTCAAAAGGATTACAATTTGTAAGTTTCTAAATACGTGTGTGACCCATAATTGCCTTCTATACAATAGCAATGCAATCATGTCAAGTAACGTATCAGATGCCGCATCAAAATGCAGAAAAATAATTGTAAATAATAATTTTAATGAAAAGAGGCAAGCACGTGACAGCTGGTTGAAAGCCATGTCTTTAAAACCTATTGTGGAAAAAAAATCTTGCTAAATTTAATTTCAAAACCAATATGAAAAACACCGAAATTATGACATTATGATTATGTAAAGAACTGATTAATCATCAACAAGAAAAATCTAATTGTTACAGCCCACGAAGGCTGGAACAGGCTTAAAGGTGCACCTGTAAAGTGTCAGATATTGGCCAAAATGACATTTGAGACTTTAAAATATACGAGAGATATGAACACTTCGTGAACTTCTTCTTGGGAATATATGTGCTTGCGACTAGCTAATAGAAGTCGCGGCAGACGAACACCGACTTCATAAAGAAAAATATTCAGTTCCAATAAGTATATACAATTATGCAATCGTGAGGAAAATTATGTTACAAGTCTTTTATTTCTAGGAGCCTGTACATTTCGTCTACGTAAGATATGAACACATCGCAAGTCGTTAAGTCGTATATGATATAATTCGTGCGGAACTTGGCAGCATGCTCCATTTTTTTCAAGCAAGACATAATTACGGGTACAATGCTGGATAATAGTGACACCCACAGAAATGTGGCCATATTGACTGCTAGGTAGCCACAATTCCCTCATCTATACAACTTCATTAACACTGCAGAGTATTCACTCTTGTGACCATTGATAGGCAGGTGGTTGTTATAGACAGGTGAGCACTGATGCAGGCGTACTTGCATAGACTAAACTGAATATAATGACACCCCAGTTAGAAGCCAGAAGTGTGTTCAATGTAGACATGTAGCCACAATAACCTCAACTAGACAACTGAACTACAATAGCACTAGTTTTCTCTGCAGGGGGTTCACTAATTGTGACCACTGATAGGCAGGTGGCCGTTATAGACAGTTGGGCACCAAGACAGGTTCGATTGCATGGTCTCAAGTCTCAACTGGATATAATGACAACCAAATGTGAAATAAATGTGGTCACTGTAGATATATAGCCACAATTGCCTCAACTAGACAACTTCAATAAGACTAGCTTGATCTCCAGGAGATTCACTCTTTGTATCACTATTTTTGGTCAATAAAAGACAGTGAGTGTCTTCTATATACAGGTGGCCACTAAAGCAGGTTTGACTGTACCATGCACTATTTCTGAGTCAGACCACAATATCCCCCCCCCCCCCCCCCCCCCCCCTCCAGTGGCGGAGCGCGACCTGACTGATTGGTGGGGCACATTGTTTATGTGCTATATTATTATTATTATTATTATCATCATTTATTTACTTTATAAAATGTTCACATTTTTTATCAAGTGGACACGTGCCCCCCCCCCCCCCCCCCTCCCCACACACCCTCATGCGAATCCTTGCTCTGATTTGTATCTGTTATCCAATGACACTGGATAAGCAATTACTTGGGCGAAAGAAAAATTATGATTTTAAATCGCACAAACTTTCGAAACACAGGTGACCACTGTACACAGGTGGCCGTTTACTATACAGGTTTGACTGTACCACTATTTCTGGGTCAGACCATAATTACCCCCCTCCTCAGCATCCTGATGAGAATCCTTGCTCTGCGGTTACTCTCCATTAACCCTGGATAAGCAATTACTTGGGCAAAAGAAACAAAATGTAACCGTTGCAGAAAGAGATACATTCGATTGTAAGTTCCAATTGATCGTAAGTCGGAAAATTTACGCGTTTCAACCAATCAGATTTGCGCATCTAGAACACGTGATCTGACTTACAATTAATTGCAACTTACAATCGATTGTATCTCTTTCTGCAACGGGGCCCTGCTCTGTTAAAATCAGTCAAATGTCGGCATGATTCATGTTTTGCAGAACTTAGTGTTTGCTTCAAATTTGCATTATATTTACACACATGGGCACAATCAAACATATTTATACCAAAATAATATGTTCACCTTTTAACGAATTTGGAATCAATTTCACTAGGTTTAAATGTTAGTGGAGAGTTGTTTTCACTATACGTATATATCCTAAATCTTAATTTCAATAATTGCCGACATGAGTCTGTTTAACAAAGAGATGGTCACAAAGTCGAATAAACCTCGGGCTCTTGGAAAGATGCTGTGTAATAGTTTTAATTATTCATTGGAGGTTAATACTATTATACTCCGTCCGGTAAACAACTTTCCATTTCCAATTATATTGAAAATTAATTATAAAGAAACGACCACAAGATGTAATGAGAATATAAAGAATAAAATAAAGAAATGAAAACGAGACAAATCCTGTATAAAGACATTATTAAGACTCAAATGATGATTGAATTTTGCAATATTCATTGAAAGGTTAATGCGGTTTTCTCTTTCCTCAAGAGCGTAAGTTCATTAATTGTCAACAAGTCTGAATACGTCATAATATAAGAGGAAATTAAAAAGAAGGTCGTGTCTTTCAATGGATCTAGACGTTGTCATAACAACAAGACAAATAGCACGTACTTTTAATCGGCTATAGAGTCATTAAATTGACTAAATAATTGAATAAAATACAAATTATAAAGTACATCGCATTTTATTCGCATATTTTGATAACAGTTTTGAAATAACAATATTATTTTAAAACTTCTAACTTTTAAAGGTACTTGGTAAATTTGTAGTAACATGCAGAAGTGGGTTGGGCAAAACATTTAGGGATTATTAGTTTCGGCTAAAAATGTGCGCAAATTCCAGTCATACCTGTAAAGTGTCCAAATCCACGAAAATTACTTGGAGCTTCCTCGTTTCTCTTCTACCGTGTTGTTTAGCTTATGGTAAGAGAAGAATAAAATAGGGTTTGATTTTTTCAAATTTCCCTTTAGTATGAAGATAATTATCATTGAAAATCATTATTCCAAAAGCGTTAATCAACGCAATTGAAAAAAAGTACAATTGTTGTAGCTAAACGCGTCCGCATTGCAGCACGCGTGGGAACATTCCGGAGATTGAACTTTGAACCCAGCGAGCACAAATTCCATGAATTCTGTACTACGTCTGTAACGTAATCATATACACGGGTGCGAATATGTCAAACGGCTGATTATTACTGTGACAAATGTATGGCAGACCATCAGTATTCGGTGATAAAATATGAACTCAATATTCGTTTGTTTCACTAGGTAAACAGTGTTCGTTTTCTTTCAAACTTTCACAAATCTTTCAATTGTATTTTACAATGATATTGATATAGGATTGAAGTCTCAAATGTCATTTTGTGCAATATCTGACACTTTACATGTATCACTTTAAGCTATTTATCTATCTATATAAGCTATCTATCTATTGTCTTCTAACAGTTTTCATTCAACTTTTCGTACCTTATTATAGCAATTTGTCAATCTATCTATCAATATATATATCTATATATACTAGTACTGTATCTCTGTCTATAACTGTCTAACATCCCTTTTCTCTCTTTCTCCCTATAGGTATCCCCACAACTCGCACCCCCTCTCCTCCTTACTCTATCTAGTATCTACTTTTCTCATTTCAATTACCTCTTTTTAAGTACCTTTTCTAAAAACCCATTACCGCCCCATCTTATACACCCACATCCATCTATAACTAGAGAAAACACATTCTTCCTTAAAGTGATCCATTAACTTTGTCAATTCCAACCAAAATCACTCGGAGCTGTCACCTTTCTCTAGTAGCTTGCTGTTTGGCTTATCATGCTTATCGTGATATCGTGATATAATGAGATAGACTTTGTTTGTTTTTTTCTTCTTCAAATATCTCCCTTATTAACGAGATATTTATTTCGATTGAAGTCAAAATCTAAGACCAATGCCAAATTTTTCACTAGGTAAACGTGGTAATAATACAATAATAATAATATTAAGCAATTATAAAGCGCCATCTATCTTATCTAGGTAATCTATTCCAAGGCGTATAATTATCATTATTACCCACATAGTGTTCCTTTTCTATATCACCCATCAATTTGAAGAAAAAAAGTATTAAAGTACCTCTCTCGATACTGGTTTCCCTCGAGTTAGCTACTATATTCAGGCCGTTCGCTCCGATCACGCTACAGGGGTATTGACAGAAGGCTAGATAAAATGGCAAGTGTGAGCGCCAAGGGATATTCACCATATTCCAAGGATTCGTCGTCATGCATCAATACGATGCTTTTTTTCAAACAAATCGGAATAGACTGCTTCCCTGTTGACATAGTTTATGTTGCCCAAAGGATTCACCTTCTTTGCATTCTTTCCAGCCAGACGTATTGGCCCGGATTTGTACAAACCATGGTTTAAAGTTTAAACCATGGTTTACATCTATGGAGTGCCATTTGTAAACTGATGGAGAAAGAATGTAAACTCCTTACTGGTTAATAATGTTGATGGTACACATTTACTAAATGCACCAACAAAATGTTTGTCTTCTCAGATGGTGAAATTTGCTGGTTAGCAAGCACTAACAGTCATATCGTTATAAATTATAAATTGTTTTACTTGTCTACGAGCAGCACTCCATAGATATAGACCATGGTTTAAACCATGGTTTGTACAAACCCCCTTTGTGAATTCGGGCCATAAAGTTGAGAAAATGCTGCGCATGTCAAGTACCAGTCAGAAATAAGCGACCCTGTATGGGCTTTCCTTCAATAAATCTGACTTCATTGGAGAGGTCCCTGGAACCAGACGCAATAAGTGGAACAACCGTCGAAACATGATTTGTCGGTATATAGTCAAGTACAGACCTTTTGCCAAGGCCTGAAGTCTGGTGAAAGAATAGTCGAGTTCACACATTTGTGTTGTATACCATGCAAATGTGAACACTATAGGGCCCCGTTGCACACAGAGATACAATCGATTGTAAGTAATAATTGATTGTAAGTAAGAAAATTTGCGCCTTTTCACCAATTCGATTTGCGCATGGTCACATGATAACTTGCAATCGATTGTATCTCTTTCTGCAACGAGACCCTAGTCTACACCACCAGAGCATTCTTGTAGCACTAGAGGGCCAATCAAATGGTCCACTGGATTTAACTAAAAAGTTATACTGTTTTATACAAATTAAGTATCAATACTAAAAACGCATCAATACCAAAAACAGATTGGATAATAACCAAATATTTCGAATTTGAAAGACCTTTTGCTATATCGCCAATGACATGATCAGCATGTAAGAGTATTCCATGTTCGGACAACCGAGTGAATAAACGTGATAAAGCTTATTATCCAACGATCCTGCTACGCATACAGCACAAACGCGATGCCTTGTACAAAGGCTAGTCAAGTGGCGCGCTGTCCTTTCGAGAGCTGACGAAAACCCATCCGCCCGCGGGATCCTCACGGATTTGTCATCGTCAGTCCGATGTTTTTAAAACAAAGTGGAATGCTTTCATGTTAATGTTGCCCGAAGGATTCAACTCCTTGTCATACTTTGAATTGGTCACGAGATAGTACGGTCGACACATCAGACGCTGATGATGTCATGAACAGTGCCAATTTGAAGCAGATGTCAGCGAATTCATAAGTATTTCCCCCCATTAATTTTACAGACTCATAACTAATTATCATGTATAGTTTTGTCAGTTTTCACATTCAGGAGAAAATATGACATGTTATGTCCCCGGGGGGGCACTCGAATTATTTTTTGACGTGGGTGTGCCGCACGGAAATCTGAAATAGGGGTCTTAAGAGCTGACTACAAGCACAAAATATAGGGTCTTTGGAGCTACAAAAACCCTGAAACGGGAGTTAAGGGGACTAAGGAGCAGACTAAAACTACCAAATACGGGCAAAATACATGAACTTGGAGCTACCAAAGATCTACGGAAACCCTCAAATGGTGGTCAAGGAGCTGACTAGAAGAAGAATAATGGACTTGAGGCTACTCAACTACCTAGCCAAGTCATTCCGGGGGTCTATGGAGCGGCAATTTTTGAAAATCGGGTATCTTTAGAGCGGCAATCGGGTGTGAAAAGGGGGTTCTTTTAACCCGTTTACTACGAGATTCAGAAATCCCCATAGACTTTGTTCACAACTCACCCGGTTCCCGTAAGCAACAGGTTAAGCGGCACATACCCGTCTTACATTATACATGAGTGCCCCCCCCCCCCCCCCGGGGTTATGTCATAGAGTGATCTATCAACTTCAAAAGGTTTTGTTTGAACCAAACATGCAGATTATCGCATTTAGTCACATGATCTGACTTGCAATTAATTGCAACTTTACAATCGATTGCATCTCTTTTCGCAACGGGTCCCAGATGAGATTGGAAACGAGGTATACTGTATTTTATCGCAAAACGTCTAAAACCAGACAAGAATTGTCACGATACGAAATAATTTCATATGCTCTTTCACACGGCATTATGATACCACAATAAGAGGCGTACCACTATAGTCTGGCTGATTTATTTTGTCTGAAAGGGCTTTTTACTGTTTTATATGTATGACGCATTGCTCATGGACGATGGTCTCTCAAAATGACTTCTAGATTAATGTCTTCGAGAAGATACGATTGGAATCCTTGTCTTATTGGCGGGACATTTCCTGGAAATGGCAAACGACATCCGTTCGGGGTTTTAAAAAAGTGTAGAGAATTCCTCGTTTGTCATATTCGCTCCTTGTCAGATGTAATATAAAGATCCATTCGTTAGTTTGGGGGACAGTAATCTATATGGTCATTGTTTTCATAAAACTTTAAATTAATATCTCAACTTTTAAAATAAGATACAATTATGTTCCTCGTCTTAATGGAGTGACGTTTCCTGGAACAGGCAGACAACATCCGTTCTGTTTTGGGTTTTGTTTTAAGTAGAGACTCTCTCGTTTGTCATATTCGCTCCTTGTCATCATTAATCTATGAATCTATTCGTGAGTTTGGGGACATTGATGTTTGTACCTTTTGTGTACATATACCTTTTACATAAATGTCTCAACTTTTCATTAAGATATAATTTGGATTCCTCGTAGAGCAAAAGCAAAAGTATACCTAAATACAATTAACTTTAATTTAAATATGAAATTCTAAACAAATCCGAAATCAATTTACTCTTAAAAACCTTTCATGAATCTACCGTTTTTTCAAAAGAGAAGAGAACAAGTAATCAAGTGGCTATTTCACCCATCCAAACCATCACTCACCGCCACGTGAATTAACCCTTTTTGTATGAAGGCCATTGAATATTCACGAAAATGCTTCTTAAAGGGATAGTTGAGTATTGGTCAAACATAACTTTAGTAACCAAAACCTGCATCATTACGGTACAAACTAATAAATAGTTAACTGCACCATGCTCGAAAGGTATACACAATTACAAACGACTAAGTAAAAACCCTGTTATCATTTTTTTAAAGAGCCGTTACAACTCAAGAGGGCGCCATCTAAAAACTCATTGGTTTTAGCCATTTTTTCATACAAAATTGTGCATTTGATGTTTTGTTGAAATAATGATTGAATAGTAAGATCATCAACAACTATTTAAAAACCTCCTTTGAACATTTTTGAAAAAGTGTAAGCATTTGTTAATTTTAAAACAAAATCATTTAATAAATCTGGGCCCCAGATTTATTCCGATCGGATATATTTATTGATATTTCAGCCGTTTCTGAACCGATTTTGATCAAATAAAGTTTCTTCTGTCATTAAAATTGTATGCTCTTTCAAATTTTACACTCCGTTTTCCATTATCTCACAACAAATTTATTTCGTGCAGCGCCCTCTATACCAAAACTGAACTACCCCTTTAACTATTACCCATCGTATGTAGTACGATCAGTGTTTTGGGCAACGAGAATGTTAAAGCAACTTAACTTCTTCTGACATTTGTAATTTTAATGCTGACCTTTAAGGTATCAAAGATAACAACTTGAGTGATCCACTGTCAAGATGACCCTATGCATGTTTGGCGTCTGTGTGTACTTGAGCTATGTGTATAACTTTATTGATCACAAGCGAGGTACAGTTAACCACTTGCCTACGGGACCTGAACATATATGTACAACGGCTATGCATTGGGATCTCAGCATCTCGAAGGGAACGGATTAAATGGAAAACTCTGTAGTAGGTCAGACTGAGATTATCTCTACAAAACCCATAATTCGAATTTTGAAGTCGAATGTAACCTTTAATGTGTACCAAAGATAACAACTTATACGATTTACTGTCAAGATGCCACAAGGCAAGTCTGTCCAGTACGCTAGAGCGACTTTGTGATGTGCACATGGCTACATTAATCGAAGTCGACACAACCTCATGAATAGTTATATAAAGATGCACTTTTTAAAGAAACAACGATTCATAATCAATAAATGTATTAATTAATAAAACATGGAAATTAACAACAACAAATCAATAAACCATTCAATCAATCAATCAATCAATCAATCAATCAATCAATCAATCAATCAATCAATCAATCAGAGAAGAATCATTTAAAAGGCTATATGTTGTATAATACATTGGCAGCCTTTTCAAGGCTGTCGTTATAGTAATTTGTGCAATAAAAAAAAAATCGTTTGAAATTTTGAAAAAAAGTTGTTAATTTTCCCGTGCCTGAATACGCCCTCTTTTGTTAACAGCTTTCATTTTACGCGAAAAAGGCCTCCTAAATGAGACATTAAGATTTCTCTCTACCATTCATTCATGGCAGAAAAGTAAATATATTCAACGATAACATGCAAGTTTTAGCAACTAAAACTAAGTTGTACAAGATCTCTTCATTCCCTTTAACGCCCAGTAGATGTAATATTTTTCCAATAACATAAACAATTGTACAAAATACACTCTCATTTCTGGAGTACAAAACAAAAATCGGTTCCAATTCTTACCTCATGAAATGTCACATCATACCAAGGCACTTCGCATCCATGCATGCAAAGAGTCGCGACGTTCCGAAACCAAAGTTACCCAACCAATCGCACCGAGAATGACTGGAACATGGTCGCAAGAGGACGCTCTGCATAAAAATGAATAGATTGACATTGGAAAATATTATTACAGATTTATGGAAATGTTTTCTCTTTGATATTTGCTAACAGACCGTGCGAGTATAAAATGGAATGGAGGGTGTGGTTATAAACTGGAGGTTATTCACACAAGCACACCCGGGTTAAATGTTTTCGAAATTTTACAGAATATCAGCGAGTAACTCAGAGTCAAGTCTCTAAATCAAATAATTCAACAATTAACATTATTGCACGAGATGAGAACGTTACAAAACAGAACAAATAACCAAATCAAAAAATGGATTGAGATTTTTTCAAGGATTTAATCTTTATAATCAATATAATGGGCCAAACGAGACAAGAAAAAGATGACGATATTACTTCTAAATAGGTTGGTAAAAGGTAGATTTACCAAACAAACACACAAACGCATAATATCTGTATGTCATTATCTAGTTTAAATTTATATTTGTTTGATTAAGTTTATATTAAGTTTTGTCAAGCTTCATAAACACCAAAGAAGTAACATACATCATAAACTAGACAATTGCAACCCATATATTATAAGACACTATAATATCGTACTGGGTATAATACAGTCTGATATGCTACATGTTCATAAGTATTACAATGTGTATTACCTCCTTCGCTCGGTTGTCTCATGGTTGGAAGATTTTTCACAAAAGATCCAACCAATACAATCAAAGATGGCAAATAGAAATCTATTCTTTTGCAACCGCTGTGTGCAAAGCTGAATACTCCTCACGTACACCCGTATCGAGAGTGCGGTACACATTTCAATACACATCCCCTGATAAGTTTTGAGACCATACTGCGACATAGGCGGTGCCCTAACTCTGTGAACCCGTTGCAGTACCAATTTATGATATACATTTTTTTCTTTCGGCGCATAACAAAAGAATATGACGATGAGGTCATAACAAACTTTTTGAGCGATGAATAGCTAGCCTGATATGATTGAATCAAGTTCGCATAACTCGGACTCACCAAACCATCTCGGGCGTAACGGAACAGACAAATAAAAGAAGTGGAAAAGGAGAGAGAAAAACGTCGACACCCATAAATTCGCGCGAGAGGCAGTGCACTTTTGTCGACGCAATCATATGCATTATAGTTTTGCGGCGACCATTTTGGGTTCAAAATAAAGACTTTTTGGAGTAGTTTTTGAGCCGTTTTTCCAGCTTTCATCATGGCGCTCACACCGTACCATTGCTACTGCTGCATGTCCCACCGAACTGGTGGGATGGTGGGGGCGATTGTTACTCTGGTAAGTCATTATTTTTGTTTTAAAATACTATATTGAATATTTTGTATTATCCCCTCCAATATTTTGGTGAAGTAATACATATGTTTAGTTAATGCTATGAACAGAAGAAGAAAAAAATTCTCCATCATTGTGGACATTGCTTGTGTGTTACTTGTTTTAGTTTAAATATAAGTTTATATATAGACTCGCATATCGAATATTCAACAGTGTTGTATACACTTCTAATAAATGAATATAATCTGCAAATGAGTATACAAAACCATGCCATTATATGACATTGAATTAAGTGTTATGTTATGTAATTATAATTATATTTTAATACGATCTGTGTTATTCTATAACACTTTTAGCTACTTTCTGCCATCAGCACCTGCTACTTTATGTGGGTTTGATTGAAAATGCCGACCGATCAAATGACTTGTTCATAATTATGACTTATTGTTATGTTATGTAATCATGTTTACGCCACTTCTTTATGAAATTTGATTGATCATGCTCAGAAATAGTATGTTCATATCACTTCTTCAGAAGAATTCTTTATAATGTTATATATTAATAATAATAATAATATAGTTACTTATATAGCGCTAAATACATAATATTCTATGTTTCCAGCTCATCTCTGCCATCAGCGCCTGCTACTACATCTGGGTTCTCCTGGAGATGTTGACCCGATCAAATGACTTCCAGGATCAGAGCTACTGGACAGGTTAGTTTGTTGATATATTTTTCAACTTACTTACCTACTTACTAGCTTACTAACTTAGTTAGTTACTTTCTTACTAGTAAGTAAGTAAATAAGTAGGTAGGTAAGTACGTAACTAACTAAGTTACTAGCTTACTTACTTAATTACTAGCTTACTTACTTACTTACTTATTTATTTACTTACTTATCCACTTAGTAGCTTACTTACTTATTCATTTATTTTCTTACGTACTGACTTACTCACTTACTTATATAAGTACTTACCTACTTACTTCCTTAACTTCTAGCTTACTTACTTAGTTACTGGCTTACTTACTAGCTTACTTACTTACGTATCCATTTACTAGCCTACTTACTTACGCATTTATTTACTTACGTACTGACTTACTCACTTATGTACTTACTTCCTTAATTTCTAGCCTACTTACTTAGTTACTGACTTACTTACTTACTAGCTTACTTACTTACTTATCCATTTACTAGCTTACTTACTTACTCATTTATTTACTTACGTACTGACTTACTCACTTATGTACTTACCTAATTACTTCCTTAATTACTAGCTTATTAACCTACTCACTTACTAGCCTACTTAGATCATTATTTACTTACTTATTTACTAACTTTCTTAACTATTAGCTTACTTACTTACTAAGTTACTAACTAACTAGCTTTCTTACTTACTTACTCACCTACTAAATTATCTATTTATCAATTCATCCATTTAAATGATTTATTGATTAGTTCATAATCAATGCTGTTTTTATTAAATACCAACATTTTAAAGATAAAGAATTTCGGTGTAAAATAAATACTATTGAAATGTCATATCGAAGATAAAAGCTGGATGACTGTACGATATGTACCTTATGGAATATGTCATACAATAATACCAATTATCCTATTTCAAAATTATTCAAGCACTAGGAAGGGAATCAGTCATTTTAATAAGTCCTTCCTAAAACTGAGCATAGAAGAAAGAAAACATCTTTATTTTCTTAACCATTTGTTTTGTTGTGTTTTCTTTGCAGCTGTGTTGGTTCTGCACTACTTCCTGATCGCTATGACCGGAATCATCTTCCCTCTACTCGCTCTCATCCTCTTCGCCGGAGCATACTGGGTGAGTTCTCTCATTACTATTACTATTTTCTCGTAACATTTGCACTATAAACACTATGTGAAGTATTGATAGGAATTGGTTGCCGGATTGGTTGAATGTCAGATTGCATTAGGCTTCACAATTTGAGACATTTACTGAATCGCTATGACCGGAATCACCTTCCCTCTTCTCACTCCCATCCTCTTCGCCGGAGCATACTGGGTGAGCATTTTGTTCCGTTGTAGTTTGTAGTATAGATAATCAGCTTTCAGTGGTATTTATTTCTTCATTTATATCGTGTATAAATACATTACATGAATCATTATATGGCATTGTTAAAATATTGAACTGTATCTAAGTTTTAAAAGTATACTAAGTATTTTGAAACTTTGAGACATCGTTATGACCGGAATCATTTTCCATCTTCCCGCTCGCGTATATTTGTTTTACACCACTGTTCGACCATACGCGCTCAAAGCGCGCTGGTAAGCCAAGACTAGCGCCTGCTGTATGCGACAATCGCCTGCTGTGTGCGATACAATTTCTATGCATCAAAATCCTAGCCATTTTCTCAATACAATCGTAGTTTCACACACCATGTTGACTGTGAGTGCATTGTATCTACGCCTAGATGAATATTCCTAGTCTCATCGTCGTGGTCGTAGTCCGCATCGAGATCGTCCACTAATTAATAGTCACCCTCGCCCTTGGACTTGTCTTCGCTAGATCGATATCACAGAGTCGCAGAGTCTGATGCATATAAATTATATGGCATACAGCAGGCTCTAGTCTTAGCTTACCAGCGCGTTTTGGGCCCGTTTTGAGCGCGTATGGTCGAACAGTGGTGTAAACAAATATACGCTTCCCGCTCTTATCCTCTTCGCCGGAGCATACTGGGTAGGTATCTTGTTTTGTTATATTTTGTAGTTATAATTTATCAGTTTTCAGCCGCGGCATGGTGTATAAATACAATTATAAAGCGTTGTTTGGCATTGTTAAAAAATTGAACTGTATCTAAGTTTAAAAAGTATACATCGTTTTGAGCGATCTCATCTTCTTCGCCGGAGCATATCTGGGTAGGTCTCTTGTTCTGTTACATTTTATAGTTATATTTAGCATTTTTCAGCGACATTTATCTTCATTTATATTGTGTGAAATATACAATATAGAAGGCAATGTTTGGCATTGTTTAAATATTGAATTGTAGAAGATTCAACGAACATTTTCACATGATGTCAACTGCAGATGTCAGAGCTCTTTTCGTGAAATGTGGAAAGGAGACTTGTCAATTTGATCCAATGCCATCTCACCTCGTCGTGAGCTGCCCCTGATCTTCTTCTTCCTGTCTTGACTTCCATCGCCAACCTCTCCCAACCATAGGCGTACCCAGGTGTGTGTGTGGGGGGGGGGGGGGGGGGGGGGGGGTGGTTCAACGAACTTCAACCCACCCCCCCCCCCCCCCTTGATGAAAAATGACTGCATTTGGGGTTTGAAAATTGAAACCCCCACCCCCCCAGACCTTTACCACTTTCAATGGGTTTCGAGTCCATTTTTTTAGCGTCTCGACCATCATAAGCAATGGTCTTGGCCCCCCGAGGACACAACTTAACAAATTGCCTCGGTTTCGGCCTCGAAATTTGACGGATCCCGGTCTCGAAAAATCTTGGGTACGCCTATGCTCCGAACAGTACTCATGCAATTCCATTTCTCCCTCTCTATCTTTCTTCTAGTTCTCTCAATGTTGTTTTTCACCTTCAACCGTTTCCTCCCTCTTCTTCTTTGTACTTCCTTTGCAACCTCTCCGTCAACCTTCTCTGTATATTGATACTTTAAAAATGAGGTTTAAAACTCATTTGTTTATTTTAAGTTAGCCGTTTGTGACCGTTGATTCCTTGTAGGTTTATATACCCTAACATTTAGTTTTGTTAATTGTGTGTAAATATGTTTAAGCGTTAAGGCTTTATGCAATATGCGCTATATAAATCTCTATTATCATTAATATTATGCATCTGCCTTTTCCGTTTTACATCTGTGACATATCCTTCGTTTCCTCTTCCATATTCTCCTCCATATTTACATTTTCACCGACATAGTACCCTTCCTTTCCTTTTTCTTCATCTTATTCATCTTCTCCCACTCCTCTTTCCCCCTCCTTCTCCATTTTCATATATGTCTTCTTCGTTTCTCCTTTTTATCGTCCACTTCTTCTTTCTTCTTTTTATTGTCCTCTTCTTCTTTTCATTCGAATCCTTTGATCTGTTCTTCCTTTTCTACCCCTTCTTAATCTTCTCTTCATTCTCTCCTATCATGTTACCGCGTATGCTCCCCATCCTCGACCTTATGGTCAAACTTCCCCACAAGCTCCATCAACACGTTGACATTTGTCTTATGTAGGAGGTGAAAGCCATTATGTGAACGATCTTCTCAATCCCCATAAGCTTGGAAGGAATGCTCCCCAGGGAGTGGAGATGGTGCACACAATGTGTGCTGGTTTGCCTTGTATCCTATTACCGAAGTAATGTTATCATTGTAAAGCGCTTAGAGATGATTATCAATCATATTAGGCGCTATGTAAATCGAGTGTATTATTATTATTATTATTGGAAATAATATCGCTAGTGATATTCGTTTGTCTCGCAATGTATGTTCATACATTGCGAGACAAACGAATATCACTAGCGATATTATTTCCGATATTATATCCGCAATGGATTATATATTTACTATTATTATTATTATTATTATTATTTATCTTGATTTAGTACTTTGAGACCCCAGTCGCCTTCTTCTCCATCATGAAGTCCTTTGGCGCCATCATCGAGCTGGGAGCTATCGTCTTCTTCACCGTCACTTTTGCTAGAGACAGAGTGGTAAGTTGTCCGTGATTGACATATTTCTGGTCTGGTCCTTTTTTTATAATGTACATGTTTAGTTTTAAAATATAATTCCCCAAGAAATATATATGTGCGTGGGGGGAGAAAATGTGGTCTAGGTGTGATCATATAATTCTTGATCATGGCCAACGTACAACATTCACAACCATTAAATTTGATGGGGCAATTGGATACGAATCAGGCTCGATTTGAAAGCCCCAACAACAAACAAATCAAATGAATACAGACAAAACACCCCATCAAACAATGTCTCATGTCAAGACTCAATTATCATATTTAGCACAACTACGCATGTTCAATTAATCGGAACAAAATCAATATGGCTATTTATACAAGAAAATCTATGACAACAAATCTATGACAACAAATCTATGACAACAAAATCAAAATAATAAAATTAAGGAAAATACAAACTAACTACTACTTCAACGTTCATATGTATACATTTTATACATATGAATGCTGAAGTATAGAAGTTAGTTTATATATTCCTTAATTTTATTATTTTGATTTTGTTGTCATAGATTTTATTATTTTGTTTTTGTTGTCATCGATTTTCTTGTCATGATTGTTTGTCATAGTGAATATCATGCGCTATGTAACTTAATATATTATTATAAGTAGTATTATTATTATGATTATCATTAAAATTATTATTATGACGTGTCTAATATTTTACAGAGCACCTCTGGACTTAGGGAAGAGGGCTACATCATTGGCGAGATCATCTGGTTCATCGTCCGATTCATCTACGACGTACGTATCATTTCAGTGGCTGTATTCTACTAAAAAAAAGTATCAACTCAAGCTACACTAAAAAAAAAGACAGAAATTACCATTTACCAGAAAAACTGGTTCACACTGACTAGAAGAAATGACTAGCCTAGCATAGTGATGGTTGTCATACACCACCAGAGATATACGCTAATTGTTTCTTCCCAGAATAACGTTCCGGTGAATTGGTTTAACAAGTCACCAGGAATAATTATATACTTTTAACCTTCCGACCAAAAGCACATGCTATTACATGTGACATGTTTAATTGGATGGTCCATCATCCCTTTGTAATGAAGTCTACCAAGGAGAAACAATCAGAGGTAGTGCATGACAACCATCAATGTAATCAGAGGTAGTGCATGACAACCATCAATGTAATTGTCAAATTCCACAGATTTGAACTGGTTCAACTGGTTAACGGTGTGGCTTTTTTTTTTTTTTAGTCTAGCTTAAAGGCATATATGCGTGGGTTAATAGACGCGTGGATCCATCTTGCGCACTTTTACGCACGGTACGTAATCCCCATTGGCTCAGTTATAAGTAGCGATCGCAAACTGTCCCGCTTCCGAATACCCGAGTCAAAAATTCATAAAAAATAGTCGCGTTCGGAATGTTTGTACTAGTCGAATGGAGATCCATCAGAGATGTTTACGAGCGAAAATATCACATAACACGCTTAACCGCAACCGACTTCAAAGTGCCGCCGTTTGATGCCTAGGTGACAGCGTGAGAAATTTGTTTGCTGCATGCAATTTCATAAGAAGGCCTTTGTTCAGATATTTCGAAGCACCTCTCTTCGATCGATCCAACACATATCGTGAGTTTACCTCGAGAGATTACGGTGGAGTCGAGTTGGAATTTGCTGACTACCCTTTATAACCCACGCATATATGCCTTTAAGTTGATAAATTTTAGTAGAATGCCAACCAATTTGTTGTCAATCGTATACAACAATGGGGTCCAGAGTAGACAAAACCAATGATCCCCAGGCATTTATAGTATGTCATTCAGAAAGACATTTCATTCACATTGCTGCTCTCTAACCATGAGTATGAAAGGGAATCTTGTTCGGGGGTAAATAAGCCTGATATGCCAATAGAATAGTAAACATCATAATAATTATGCCCTGTGTGAATGTGCACTCCCCAGCTAAACCGCAATTTAGTGTAAAGTAAAAAAACAATTTTCCAGTAACTTTTGACTGAATTTGGGCAAAATGTGAAACTCAACGATGTGCAATTAAATTAACTCTAAAACGAACAAATAGTACACCTAAAGGAGTGGTCACACTGAACACGAATCCCCACGAATAGACTCACGAATGCAGTACGAATTGGTACAAATCTATGGCAAGCCGTTTTAACATCTATTCCTATTTCTTGATATCAAGAAATAAATGATATCAAGTATTACCAATACCGAAAAGTATTTCTTGATATCAAGAATGCATTTCTTGATATCGAGAATGCATTTCTTGATATCAAGAATTCGATTTCTTGATATCAAGAATTGAATTCTTGATATCAAGAAATAGGAATAAATGTTAAAAACGGCTTGCCATTGATTTGTACCAATTCGTACTGCATTCGTGGGTCTATTCGTGGGGAGTCGTGTTCAGTGTGACCACTCCTTTACCAAATTGTTGATCTATGTGTCACTTTCTCGGTAAAACAGTCCCTATTTAGATGTTTTGTCCCCATGATGTTATAATAAAGTAGTCCGTGCCACCGCGTTTTTCTATCCCGTTTTGCAATGATTCTTTTTACATTTCTTATTTTCAGCTTCATCTGATCTTTCTCTGTTTTGGCAATAATAGATAATAGATATACAGTGGAGCCCTCTTTATAACGAGGTCCTTGAGACCTTCAAAATTCCTCTATGTTGCAATAATATATTATTACTGGTGTTCTTATTTCACTCTACAGCTGCACCTGATCTTCGCCACCTGGGCCCTCTACCAGATCAACGCCTCGACCGAGCCGCAGAAGAGCTCCTTCTAAATCCACCACCGATGTATGTGGCAGAGATATCAACCATGGGGCAAAGATACATCCTAACCAACCCTTCCGACAAAACTATGTATTGTCATACGGATAAATATACACTCGACAACTCCCTTGGAACCTACAAAATGTTTTTGTTTAATCACAGATCAACAGCTCTACAGAGCCTCGGAAGAGCTCCTTCTAAATCCATCAGGATGTATGTGGGGCTTCAGTGATATCATACATCTGGCAAAGATACATTCTACCAACCCCTTCATACAAAATGTTGTCTCCTATTAGGGCAAAGATACATTCAACCACTCCCTTAGAACCAACACAATGTTGTTTTTATAACAGATAAACAGCTCTTTCTCAATCCACCACCATGTATGTGGGGCTTCAAAGATATCAAACATGGGGAAAAGAAACATTCTACGATCTCTACCCCTCCCAAAGGAGCTCTTTTTTAAATTCCATCTTAATGTTCAAGACAACCCCCCCCCCCCCCCTACCCCCTTACAAAAAACACCCGCCCCTGGCTCCGAAATTAAAATTGTTTGACTAAATATCGGCACAAATTAATATCCAAAGTACTTATACTATTGAGATATTTGAACATTTTGACTACAAAAATATTTGAAAATTACAACAACCCCTTCCCAACGACCCCCCCCCCCCCTTCCATGCTCCCACTTGATTATTTTATTCAATATTTTGTTATTACTTCTTTTGTTTTGTATGCAAGTAATCTATTTTTATAACATAGAATTGTAGAACACTTCCTTAAAGTAGGAATGCAAAATGTCACTTATTACTTTTTAGGAACGGTGTACTTCATGTTTGACTCAATATACAACCCTCCTACCCCTAAAAATGTAAGGAATATTATAAAGAGTTACCGGAAACATCCTGTGGTTGTGTCAAATCAAAGCTCTTAGTAAAAAAAAGTATCATACATGTCGTTTATATCCGAGTATCTGATTTATTATCTGTTTACATCCTTTCAAAAACATCCTGTTTGTAAGTTTGTCAAATATGATTAACATAGGTGTATGCAATTTTGCAAAATATAAACAGAGGACATGTAAACCTGATATTCTCTTTTAGTAGTAATGTTATAATTATGTCACATAATACAACTCAGTATAGTTATCTGTTCACGATGTTATGAAGAAGCTGACTTGTGCAGGAGAGGCATGAATATGCAGGCATAATTCTTTTTGCCAAAAGTGATGAATTGGTTTATTTTTCAGGAGTTTGTGACCATAAAGAATTTTAAAGTACATGTCATCCATATTATTCATAATGTTGTTCTTGTAGTTTAACAAAATGTTATGTTATCTTTATTAAATTGCTGTAATTATGCTGCATAATTACAGCAATTTATTAAAGATAACATAACATTTGCATATCGTATTGTTATTGTATCTGAGCTGAAATATATAAGTAGATGACATTAAATTTAAGTATACATGTTTTCCCCGTTATCATTGAGTGTCACTACAAATTTACCCTGGCAGAAACAATGTCACATGGTGCCACGAAACACCAATATCATCTTACCTTTTCTATTTGTTTTATTTTTATCTCTTCTGTTGAAGCATATTATCCCGGAAATTATTGGCATTAAAGTCAAGTATATATCATTATTTGTACAGTAAGTGGTGAAGGAGTCTTTCCAATATTCTTTGTCTTTCAGATATATATTACAAGCTTTCTATTTGAAACAGTTTCTACAAAATGTATAAATTTCATTTATCAAAAACAGTACTTTCGTCCCTTTTTTACCTTCCCTTTCTTCTATTCCACTCTCCAACCCCCTTCTCTCCCTGTATCCTTTTTTCTGAGTTCTCCCATCCTCATATTTTATTCTCTCAGAGTAATGGTTAATCGCTTTAGTGAATATTTATGGAAATAATAACACATGTCCACCAGTACTGTAGATCACATACAATACATGTACAGTATGTTATTGTTCTTTGTATTTCCTCTCTTTTTTATTATATTATTAAACTAGACATTTACTACAAATAAAATCCAGTTGTTCACCCGAAAGTTTTATTTATGGTTGGTTTCTGTAGTGGTGTGAATAATGAATAATTCAAGCCCATTTTGTAATCAATCTGTGCTCAGTTATGATTACTATTATTATGATAATGATAATTGATGGTGATGATGATGATGATGATGATGATGATGATGATGATGATGATGATGATGATGATGATGATGATGATGATGATGATGATGATGATGATGATGATGATGATGATGATAATAATTGATGATGAGGGGAATGAATGAATGATGATGATGATGAGTTGACAGTTGATTATGATGGTGATGATGGTGATGATGATGATGATGATGATGATGATGATGATGATGATGATGATGATGATTGATGAGGGGAATGAATGAATGATGATGATGATGACAGATGATTATGATGGTGATGATGATGATGATGATGACAATGATAATAATTGATGAGGGGAATGAATGATGATGATGATGACAGATGATGATGATGGTGAGGATGAGGATGAGGATGATGAGGATGAGGATGGTGATGATGACAGATGATGATGACAGATGATGATGATGGTGATGATGGTGAGGATGAGGATGTGGATGAGGATGATGATGGTGATGATGATGATGATGATGACGACGATAATGATGATGAGGATGAGGATGATGAAAATGATGATGATGATGATGATGATGATGATAATGATAGTGATGAAGACGATGATGATAATGATGATGGTAAGAATGATAAGGATGATGATGACGACTATAATGTCAATGATGATAACTCTATCAAATCATATTTACAAGCATGGACCATGTAATTTAAAAACTGTACTTTCAGGGGGGAAATGTAATCATTTCATGTGAAAATATTTGAGGTTATTTGCCGTCATGAAAGTCTCATGGATTTGTTTGACCCGTTTTTTTTTTGTGGATCTAGAGTACCAAGTGTATCATGCAATATGATACAATATTTATTTTTTGATGATTTCAATATTCAGTATTCAAGAGCAAAATCTTCATGGATATTTATTGCAAAAATATTGGCCTTCTCAATACTGTAATGAAAAGATAAATTGAATTAAACAAATCTCTTTTAATGTTAGAGGGTAGTCTTGTGAGAAGATATTTATTACAAATATTGATCAGTCTTCTGTCTTACTTACTATAAAGATAGATACTGTACAAACGTGACTCTGTGTGTAGATATAGTAGGGTCCCTTTGATTGGCCCGACTGTACCATTTTTTGTTTAATGGTAGAGCCAAGACAGCAAGCTTCTCATGTCATGAGGGACCTTAATTCCACAAGCATTGCTTTCTACCAAAAATGTAAGGTCTCCTCATCTTTCTATTGTACACACCATATTATGTTTATTTGTATATTGATGTCTGATCTGCAATGTGTGTTGTGAAAGGAAGATCAATAAACTTGAAAATTGAACTATATTTGCTCATCAAACCTTCAACAACATATTTCCTTCAGTTACAGGAGTCGAGGGAAAGACACTCTGTGACGTCAGAGCCTGTCCAACTATATCATATGCTGTATATTGACAATCTTGACAAGGAAAAGGCACGGAAAAGTATAGATTGATAAATCTAGCGCTTTCATGGCCTCTTTGACATTATTACTGAAATATTTTGACAGTAAAATATTTCAGTAATAGTAAAAGTCAAAGAGGCCATGAAATCGCTAGATTTGTCGATGTAGGAAAAGTACAACTTCGAGTGGAGCCAACCAACTAACTTCCAAGTTCCAGGGTTGCTAACTGGGATTTATATTATAACTTAAGTAGGCCTGATTTACTGAAAATAATAAACAACTATCTACTTTGTAAACAAACAATAAAAAAAATAATTTGTTAGGACCGGAATACAGGATTTTGCCTGAAAACTGGCATCTCTGGATCTGCAAGTTCAGAATCAAGTTGGCTTCAAATTCAATAACCAAACAAGCACAGAAATATGACATGACTCATGAGTTATGACTTATTATGAATATACTGTAGTCAGTCACTTCCATTTTCTTCAGTTTCACTCTCAACAAGTCAGTCATAACTCGCATGATTCACAATCACATTCACATCATATTCATAACTTCTCACAAAACTGGCCAAACGGGTCAGAATTTATACTCATAAATATTAGTAAATCTCATAAAATCACCCTTTAATGTTCATATTACCTCAATCATAAAGACACATTATGAAATAATCTCCACGAATCAAACTTAAAAGTTAAATATTCCCAATTACAATCGGTTGTGTACATGGAAACTGTACTAACAGAAAAATACACACATGGGACTATTGTATCGAAATCGTGAAAGGGATTGTAAATTATTTATTAAAATTAGAAGCAACCCAGTGAAATCAATGTAACTCTATGTAGCCAATTAAATTATCGGTTGACTCTTTATCATAACTTACCGTGATAACTATGCTCTCTCCATCAAAACACACATTATGATCCAATCCTTGGAAATTCACAAAGAACCAATGGCGCAGCCATGTTGGAATAGAGTACGCATGCGCATATGGCACAGGGCCACCACCACTAGGATAGTTGAGTTTTGGTATAGAGGGCGCTACACAGATATTGAGACACAGAAATACAATATAAATACGTATTGAGATAATGAAAAAACTGAGCAGAAAAAGAGCATATAATTTTAATGACAGAATAAACTTTATTTTATCAAAATCGGTTCAGAAATCACTGAAATATCCATAAACATAACCATTTGTAATGATGGGGGCCCCACAATAATTTGATAATTTTGTTTTAAATGCTTTCTCTTTTCAAAAATGTACGTAAGAGGTTTTTAAGTTGTTGATTATCTCTCTATCTAATCACTATTTCAACAAAACATCACATGCACAGTATTTATTTAAAATGGTTGAAACCAATGAGTTTTCAGAGAGCGCCCTCTTGAGTTTTAACAGCTCTATTTGAATGATAATTAACAGACTTTTTACTTAGTTGCTTGTAATTTTAAATTCCTTTCAAGCATCGTGGAGTTAGTATTAGTTTGTAATGTTTGGGTCACTAAAATTCAGTTTGACCAAAACTGCACTCTCTTTACCAAAACTCAACTATCCCTTGAGTAATGAAACTGGATAAACTGCTGAAAGGGAAATAAAAGAATAATGCAGATGCGACCACCTCTCCCGAGGAGTAACCAAACGCTACACAATTTGTTTAGTGGTTTTTAAAACGTAATTATAGCAGCTATTATCTCCCCGTCCCATCCTCTATCTTCGATCCCCCTATCATAAAGGGGCAACGATCAATTCTATATCTTTGTTGTAGTATCATTTTAATACTGCAAACACTCTGGATCGTGTGCATGTGCACCCTCCCTTGTAATATTTTTAAATTATATTAACAGTGATGGCAAAAACTTGTTGCCCCCCCCCCCAAAAAAAAAAAAAAAATCATCTTAAACACACAGATGCATATAATTATACACACATACAAGCACTGACAAAAACACACACAGACACGCCACACAAACATACAGTTTTTAACATGGGCGTTGATACTTACGTAGTACCTATTCGTCATGGGGGGATGAATGAATAGATCATCCCCCCCTGATGAATGGGTATCATTACGTTTCACCGAAGTTAGAAAATAACCGCTTCTCAGGCCTGAGGAGAGGTTGAGAGATTCGTGCCTCTAGTAGAATTGTATCACCGTTTACACCGTTCTTATCGGTTTACTGCGTGTAACCGGAGGAGATTATCTCTATAATACCACTAGGTCTCGGGGGGGCACTTAACAGGGCATGGAATGTTGACAAAAGCTATTAAAATGGTTGAGTTGATTTCCACCGTGGTGGAGATCACGGCTAACTTAGTGAAACGTAATGATCAATTACAGATCTAAGCCCATGGTTTTTAAAATGGCCACCACATACCACTACATGTTCAGGCAAATATCACAAATTCAGCTCATATACATAGATCTGCATACTCGGTGGCAAGGGGGTGGAGATCATGGGCTTTTCATACCTCTATCCCCACCTGTGTTTTTGGCTATTATTGCACCCCATTGTGACCAAGTAAATGGCAATTGGTGTTTTGTGAGAATGTCTTGTTTCAGATAATTGATGAAAAGGAGGGGGAGCCTAATGAGCCCCCCCCCCCCCCCCCTAGTCGTTTTAAGGTTAGAATGCCAAACGCGTGGATATTTAGTAAAAGTTCATTCATTTATTTTAAATCATATTATGCGAATAGAAAATAAATTGAACTGTTAATTATGATTCAAGCATGCACATGTAAACAATTACATTTCAACCAACAAATAAATCAATAATATCCTGAATAAGCGCAATAAAAATATGCATGAGGCAGCAGAATTAAGATGTAGATTGCATAATTCATTTCTTTAATCAAAGAAGAAAAATATATTGTTGAAACCCAACAATCAATAGCACAAAATAAAGAGGAAAGGGCGACAAATTTCCTCCTATAACTTCCAATATAGGAGGTTGCACATGTACAATCATCCCCAAAGTTTCTGGTAATAATTATATCAAATTACGGAAAGAAGTTATAATAATCATTTTCATCATCACTCTTATCCTGTGAAAGACAGTTGTATGGTTACCACTTCTAAATAGGGTATTCTTATGATTCGTGTCTTGGATAACTATGACCATTATTATGGAAAACTTTATAATTTTCATAAGAATGCCCCATATTAGAGATATTCTGTCTATTTTATTGTAATTTGTTATCCTAAAGATTTTGTCTATTTCACATTCTTCCTATCTTACTGTCCTTTCATAGACAGAGCAGAAATCTAATCCCCTTCGAACTAAAACAACCAAATCACAGTTGGTTAAACTAAATAGAACATGATTACATGCATAATCATATTAATTCTGGTGAGATTAAACCCCCCAAAATGTGACAGCATCAAAGCTGCACAAAATGAATCATTGTTTGAATTTCCACCAATATGGTGAGAAAGGCATCAATTATTTTGTACTCCATTGTAATCAAACAAGTTAACATCTTCTCACAAAACTCAAATTAATGGAATATTGATACAAAAGTACAGCATGACTCACAATGACACTATTCAATAAACAAAATGGAAATAAATAGCAGTACTACCAAATTCCCAGTACTTCTGCATTATACACTGAACTCTACAAACCATTGAATGGAAGATATTTAAGTGATACAGACATAAATAGCGAAAGACTGCAATTTTATTATCCTGTTCATGAATAATTTGACATGATTTCTCAGCTAGTATTCATGTTTAAGATTACAAATGTTTGCTATAAAACCTCAGGAAATACAAGAGAGATAGTAGGGAGTGGAAAATGAGCACTTTGAGTGCTGGATTGATTGCAGTGTGAATCTGATGACAGGGCCAAGGGGTAATAATAATACTGCACAGAGAGCATCAAACTTCCACATGTGAGCTGCGATACCACTTGCAATGTATTCATCTGTTTTGTTTTGGCTGTATTTGTACACAAAATAACATAGTTGTCCTTTCATTTCAGAGGTTCAGACCTTCGGAAATACTAGAGATACTAGGCATAAATAGCAATGGAATTTATACAAATGTTATTTTCCTGCTTTTATTGCTTTGTACTTCCACATGTGATCTGCGATACCTCCCACAATATTTGCATTTGTCTTGTTTTTTTCAAAGTTGTACACATGAAATAAAATATATTTGTATAAAACTGTCCTTACTTAACAGAACATCAATATTAGGTAACTGAAAATACTAGAGATAGACATAAATAGCATTGGAATTTATACAAATGTTATTTCCCCGCTTTTATTGCTTTGTACTTCCGCATGTGGGCTGCAATACCTCCAGCAATAATTTCAACTGTCTTGTTTTTTCCATAGTTGTACACAAAATAAGAAATTTGTATAACACAGCCCTTACTTTACAGAACTTCAATATTAGTTATCTGGAAAGTTTCCAGTGGAAATACAAGAGATAGACATAAATAGCAATGGAATTCATACAAATGTTATTTTCCTGCTTTTATCGCTTTGTACTTCCGCATATGGGCAGCGATACCTCCCGCGATGTTTTCGTCCGTCTTGTTCTGTCCGTAGTAATCTACGAACTTGCCATCCGGTCCTATCAGGTACATGATAATGGTGTGATCAACCTAAAGAGGTATTCAAACAAAAGAAATGGGGAAAGAAATGTAATAATTTAAAAAAGAATAGAAGATGTTGAAAGCATTTGAACAACAAATCTGTTTATATCTTCAATACTTTATTGAAAAATTAGTGAAGTCAGCAGAAAAAAATTGCAACTATCAATAATGGTGACTGCTCAATTACATGATGCTAATTTAATTATTCAGAGGACTCATGTAAAATAAACATACAGCATTATATGGGTATACATAGATCTATATTAAGGTGATAATTCAATATAACCGTATACATTTAGTTTGTTTTTTCTTCTACATTTTCATCATTTGAGCTTTATATAAAATTGCCTTTAAAGGGACAGATCCACTTTTACAAAACGTCTGAACAGCTTTCAGTTGACGGATGGGGATCACTGTAACACGCAAAAAAAAAAATCAGAGCGAACAGCCCTCTAATTTGGATTCTACGAATGAAAAACGAATGCGTCCCTCCATTTAAACTATATATCGGTCAATAAAGGAGTTCAACTGATTTAGCATAATATTACAACAATATAGTACTAATTTTCGTAAAGGTATTGGGAAGCCGACATTTGTTAACGTATGTCACGGAAAAAGATCTCAAAAAGAAAGAATATATAATTACATGTAGTCAGTTTAAGCGAAGTTTGGGTATTTTGCTTGGTAAACGCTCACACATTAGTACTTATGCGCGGCTCACGTAGCTAGCGGGGGTAACGTAGGGGTCATGCATACAGATCTGGCACTCCGTGAAATCTATGTACGAACTTACTCACCGGCCAAAAATACGTATGTACATAATTAACCGACGTCCCTCAGTTTATTCAGTTTTAGGTCTATAACTCCACGAAAAAGAGATTTCAAGCCCTAATTTGTTCAGGCATGCTATTAAATGACATTTCCTTTCATATAAGACAATAACCTCGCAACTTTTGAATTTTGGCTTGCAAAAGTGGATCTCTCCCTTTAAATTGTTTTTTATAACCAACAAGTCAGTGAAAATACACGCTAAGGGCGAATTCACCCCCAAAATGCCAAAAATAGCCCCCGTAAATTTGCATAGAGTTCAATGCAATACAAATTTTAGAGTGTTATTTTCATGCAGGCAAGCTTTAAAAGATTTTTTTTTTTTTTTTTCCCCTGCAACAAGTTCAACTTACAATGTAGTCATTGTCATCATCCTTTGGTCCCATGCTGTAGTAAACCCGGAAGTTTCTTGAGACCTCGTTGACCTGCTCCTGGTTGCCCGTTAGCCCGACCAGGTTGGGATCAAACTCTAAAAACACAGAAATTAGATGATAAAAGAGTTTTACTTGCATTTCATAAACTGTGTCTTTGTGTGAGATTTTCAAAAATTCAAATAGAAGTTTCTCCCAAATTTGTTGACCTGCTCTTGGTTTCACTTTAGTCCAACCAGATTGGGATCAAACTCTACGAAACACAGAAATGAGAGGATATCAGAGAATTTACATAATTATTTGTTTCACAATTTGTGTGTGTGTGTGTGTGTGTGTTTGTGATATTTTTTGTTGAAAAGGAAGTTTCTTGCAACATCATTGATCTTCTTTGGCTGCCTGTCAGTCCGACCAGGTTGGAATCCAACTCTAGAATTAATTAAAGTAATATTCAAGTTAATATTCCAGGTCTCAACCCTGAAGTTTCTCACAACCTCATTTAACTGCTTCTGGCTGCCCGTTAGTCCGACCAGATTGGGATCAAATGCTGCAAATATTAAAAGTTACACTCTAATTACTTTTGCAACCTAAATAACCCAATTTATTCAAATTTAAATTCCTCCCAGATTTTTGAAAAGAGGGTAGTCTAACTAGTCTTAATTTGGGAGGAGTTTATGTTTCTAGAGATCAAAATAACAAACAAAGCAGAAGTGAAAGTGCAGTCTAAAGTCTTAATCCTGACAGTCCTTGCAACCTTGTTGATTTGATCTTTTAAAATTCATGATTTGTCTTGCCCAATTGGGCAAGTAGATAAAAGTTATTGTGGAGGCTTGCATAAAGAAAGGTAAACTTACCCTTGACATACTCTGCCATGGTTTCTACATCGTCTCTCTCTGGGTCAATGGTGATGAAGATTGGTGTCACCTTATCGCAGTTTGGACTTTTGTCTGTTTAAATGGAAAATGTATTTATCTCTTGGTTATAAATGATGATTATTAAAACAATACAAGCTATAATTGATTCATAAGTAACACAAAATATATTTCAACTAAAAGCATAAGATGTGTTCTGGGTTTCCACATCAACATTATGAAGATTGATGTTACTTTGTTGCAGTTCTGACTTTTGCCTGTTGGAAGGGAAGATAGATTCTTGTTGATTTATGAAACTATATAAAAATGAAATTGAATCATAAATATCAATATAGTAGCAGTGCAATATAAGTTAACCCCTTTACTTGCCAAGTTGGTAATTAAATAGAATGCTTTATACATGGCCTTATACAAGATTCTATGAACCAGTGGAGATACCACATTGGGCGCGCATAGAAGAACCGATCGATATCTGTCTGACCATGTCATTGTATTCGCTTCTATTCAACCTAGCTTCTATACAGGGTAAGTTCGCTGGTCATGTAGCACGCACAATAGAGACAATCGAAAGTGAAAATGTGCCTTGAGAGTGATCAATATTTTGTACACGTTTGTGTACGAAATTCACCAAGGAACCCACAAACATTGCTGTACTAAACTAGGAATAGAATGTTAAGGCAAAAAAAAAAAAAAAACATGTTTAGCGTCCTGCTCTTTTGAAAAAAGGAAGGAGGAGGCCCTTTTTTTTTTTTTTTTTTTTTTTTCAAAATGGCCGACTTTTTTCAAAATGGCCGACTGATCCATTTATCCACAGCACAGTTACAGTGGCGAATGAGTCTATATTAAAAGTACAATCTTTTTCAAAATCATTTTTTCCCAAAAAAAAGTCATGAATTTTTTTTTTTTTTTTTTTTTTTTTTTTTTTTCCGGATTTTTCACCAAAAAAAAGAAAAAAAGAAAAAGCAGGCGGCCTCCAAAAAGGAAGCGGGCAGGGACGCTAAACATGTTTTTTTTTTTTTTTGCCTAAGTAGACAATTTTATGGGGGAAAAATGATAAACGAGGTACCGTATTTGTCGGTGTATTAACCGCTCCGATGTATTAACCGCACCCCCAACTTTGGCCGTTTTTCCATGAAAAAAAAAAAAAAAAATTTGATAGTATAATTCTTGATTTTTAGTCTTTAGATGGTCAGCATTTTCTTAGGAAAGGTACCAAAAATAGCTTATCTATCAGAGAATTTTTGCATATGAATTTTGTTTTATTTACTGAAGTCTCCGAAGTAAATAAAGAAAATTATCAGGCCTTCTTCACAGCAGAAGAATCTATAACTTCTGTTGAATTTGCCACACGGATCACTACACATGGGACTACATAAAACGTTAGACAACAAAACGAAGATTTCACCAATAAAACAATCAGAACGGAGATTTTAAAAAAAATGTACCTTAATGTTATTCCTTCTTTCTAGTTCAAATTATGTTGAATCTACTCTTGAAAACTGTTTCAGAAATAGTAAGTAATAATAGCGAGTAATACGGCATACGATCGTCGTCGATCGTCGACATGGATGAAACGATTCTCAAACGTTGACATCCAGTCCGCCCGGTACTAAACAAATGCTCCGATAGCCCGCCATATCACTCATACACTTTGCGTGAAGGTTATGGGTCTATTTTGTTACGCGAGATCCATCCGCCGGGAATTGGGGAAATCCCCGGCGGATGGATCTCGCGTAACAAAATAGACCCGATAACCTGCACGCAAAGTATATGAGTGATATGGCGGGCTGTATTGGAGCATCGGCGGCCGGGGGTCGGGAAAGAGAATCCCCGCCTGCATGCTCGGCCGGCCAAGTGCCAGTCGCGCGGCCGGGTGCATGTTAGGATTCGTACTAAGATCGAAGCAATGATCGTGAATCTTCAAAGCTGCTTTCGCAGCAACAACGAGCAATATTTAGGAAGAGGTAAAAGAGAAACATAAAAGACACTGCATGACTTGTTTTGGGGGGAATATGCTTGTATTTTCCGTGCATCGTATGAGTATGAATGCCTTGCTGAGGTGGACTTTGGTCACTTGTGAATCTTATCTCCGTGTATTAACCGCATCGTATTAGGGCCCGGCGCTGGCTAGGCAATTTGCGTGTACAATTTTCCTATCTCCGTGTATTAACCGCTC
>JBAMJV010004508.1:0-107500 GCA_037951105.1 Echinarachnius parma
CCTATCATGGGTAAAAAGGGCAAAGTTTACCCTGGGTTTTGGGGGAGGGGAGGGGAGGGGGAGGAGGAGGGGAGGGGGGAGGGGGGTCTTTTTCCTACATAAATATCTGTTTTTCGTCAAGTCTGCACACACTCAGAAAACATATAGCTACTCCAAACACACACAAACAATATATACAGAGCAACATACATGTACTTGCACATGCACTCACATCTATATACAAATTAAGCAAACACACACACACACACACACACTGACATAGTAGCATACTTGCATGTGCACTCACATATGCACACACAAACACACACACACACACACACACACACACACACACACACACACACACACACAGAGCAACATACTCACACAAGCACTCGCACACACACACACACACGGAAAATATTCCTGGTCCACAGAAACAGTAAGTATGAACAATTTTACACTAATTTTTTCTTCTTCATAGTATCTTCAACTATATGTTTTGTATGATTTGTTATCACATAGTTGGAGGGCACATACCCCTCACCCCCCCCCCCCCCCCCCCCCCCACCGGCTACGTCACTGCATGTTAGATATCGGGTATTCAGTACAGTTCTATGCACGGAAATCAGTACACAAAAATCAGTATACATGCACTTAAAGGACCTAAAGAATCCAACGTACTTTGACACTTATTCCATAGTTGATGACTTGAAACATAGGTCTGCCGAAAAAAAATCCATGAAATTAAACACAGTCGTGATTTAAGACTAGTTTTCTGATGCCAAATCTCACTTAGCAGCCAGTTTACGCCCCACCCACATTTCGGGTCCGGAATCGGCAGCGTGATCGACATGTGATTGACAATTCATTGGCTTACGTCATGATGCGTCATCTACAGAATTTAGTTCATTAGTCCATTCTTTAGATGATGTCACATTTTGGCGATTTAAAAGGGGCGTTCCCAGGACAATTAGATATTTACTAATTACCCCAAAATTGATTGATTTCATTAGAAATGACTGCCAAATTCCTTTTCTTCGGGAAAAATTACATAGAGAGCCGAATTGTGAAAATTAGGTCATCTAGACGCTGTAGTTCCTTTAAGATACATTGATGCTACACACATAATCAAGCGATAATCGAAAGACAGGATGCAATACAGAGCTAAAATATCAAAAAGTTGAAAGTTGTACTTCAAACCATTTATTGTATATGTATCAAATAAAAATAAATAAGTTATGAAATAACTCATAATCTGAATGTACATTCATCGACCAATCACATCATTCTATGATAAATCACCAAAGATTTGTTTTTGTTGACGTTGAAAAGTTTTGCAGCACGTTAAGTATGATTTGCAGATATAACAATCATGATGTGAATAACATTGCCACATTAATTTATACTTGCGTATAGGTTGAAAATGGAAATGTTGGTTATTTGCATTATTGCACCAATCACCATAATTACCTGGATATACTATTAATATAATGCGTTACAACTCATTAATTTAAATGAAGGGAACATTCCACTGGTCAAAAGTATGTCGGTATATTCCATATAAATAATATCATAATGATGATAAAAGGAACATAAGGAATTTCCCAGATACCTAAGTAGATATACACACAGAATGGAGTGTTAAATAAGCACGTAAATAACATTTTAGTACAATAAATTCAAAACACACATAAATATACTTTAGGTAAACCGTAAAAAACAGAAAACAATGCACTAAGTATCTTTGGAAGTAGAAAAGGAGGATATAATTTGAAACATTCTTTAAAGGTAGTGGTGAGTATTGGTATTTCCCGAAGTGCCCCCTGATATTTTTTTGTGAGATAATGAAAAACTGACTGTCAAATTCGAAAGAACATACAATTTTAATGACAGAATAAACTTTATTTTATCAAATTCGGTTCAGAAACGGCTGAAATATCCATAAATATATTTTTATCCAAAATGTTCTTCACCGGCAATCACCGGGCGATATTTAGACTATGTAGAAAAATTGTATGAAAAAAGGCTAAAACCAACAATTTTGGTGAATGATAACAGGGGTTTTACTTAGTCGTTTGTAATTGTGTATACTTTTCGAGCATGGTGAAGTTATAACTATTACTCTGTACCGTAATGGTGCAGGTTTTTGTTACTAAAGTTAAGTTTGACCAATACTCAACTATCCCTTTAATTATACCATTATATATTCACACCAATTTCATACATACAGACTTTCACACTAAAAATATAAGATGCTTTTAAATACGGATTGGTATATTGCATTAAGTAATTTGGTAAAGAATGTGGTGAAAGCACAAGAAAGAATTTAATTACTCTACATAAATTTGACTGATATTTATTAGAGACCTGGATATGTTTCACAAAGATTATAAGCTGGACTTACAATAATGGTAGGCCATTTAAAAGAAGCTTGGGAATGAAAACATATTCAAAGGCAAAAATGCAAATATTTGAGACTTTCAATTTTGTTTCTATAAAAACAATATTGTAGAACATTAAATCTGTTTGAGAATAGAAAATAAAAGTCTGATTTTTTAACCAAACGTTATGTTGTATTTAATAGTTAGTGTATAAATTGTCCATAGCAATGCTTGGCTTTCCATAATAAAAAGTCTAACTTGGCCGGAATTTTAGTTCAACTTAAAATCTTTGTGAAACACGCACCTGGTATATCTCCTAAATGCTATGGTCCCATACGTGCCACCAAATCACTGAAATTGTCTGTCTAAAGTATATTAGTTATAGAAGTATGCATAAGGAAACCTCACATTGAAATTATACTCGGCAATATAACATACAAGCATATTTAGTATAAAATCTAACATGCATTTCCTATGTTATACATGTATGTAAATGTCAGTTTATAATAAGGTCACTTCAACACAAGCAATATATGTATACCTAAACAATTAAAATGTCAATTGCAGATCAATAAATGTGGGAACATCAAGAGTTGCACATTAAACAAATTCTGAATACAATTCCTACAGTGCACCTTTAAGACTCTTCTCCATAACTCCAAGTAAAATATTAAACAGTACTGTACATACATAATTACATATTAACACCAAACAAACATAGTGTGTATCATCATCATGCGTCCCTTCGCATCATATTGAGTGCATGTAGACACCTAACTAGTATAATAACACTAGCGTAGGTATCACAGTTTTTTATTTTCTCTTTATGTCAAATCGAGGAGAGAAGATAAAGAAACAAGAGAGAAATAGACTAAGACGAATGGAATAAAATTATAGAGAAAAAATATCAAATACTGAATTGTTGATAATATATAGAGTGCTATTCTTAAGTACACCCTTGAGGTTATTCATCAACATCCTCAAATAAAATATTAACAAGTCCTGTAAAATAAGTGATGTATGAATTATGAAATATTAACCACAAACATTTGCAGAAGCTGCCAGGTGATGCATAAAATGTCAAATCAATGGTCTCACTGGATTTATGATTCATAATTGCTATATTGATAATTTCATGGTAATTTTTTATTGAACAATATTATATATTTTTTCTTAACCCATCAAGGACGAGAGCTATTTCAAGGCAAAATTTATCAATATTTTCTTCAACAAATTGGCAACTCCTATTTTTTAAAAACCTTTTGATGACGTAAAAAAGGTGGAAAATATTCAGTTATTAACACAAATATGAAGTAACTTTGCCGCAAAGTTGCTGATTTGAACACAAAAATTTGTTTTGAAAACATGACAATGTGTTGCCAATTGAAGGATTTTCCCGTAAATCTCTGTGTATAGGATGCACCTGTGTACAAGACGCATCCCCCTTTTTGGCAAAAAAAAAAGAAAAAAAGAAGAAAAAAAAGTGATTAAAAAAAAAAGAGCTTAGGCCTACTGTCAGAAGTAGCATTCATTAACATATAATTATATCAATTTTCTCACATTAAAAAGAAGTGGTTAGTAAACAAAAATTGCATTACTGAGCAGTAACATACTGCTGCTCATGAATATTCATGAGCCACTGCTCATTAAATATGCAATTTTGTTTTACTAACCACTATTTTTATTATGAGAAAATGTAATATGTTGATGAATGCTACTCTCGCTGTAAGCTTTAACAGGAGCCTAGACACATGTCGTATGTGTTTCAACAGCACTACAGGGTGACACACACACACAAAAAAAAATTATTGATTGATTGATTGATTGATTTATTTTTTCCTGTTCCTGTATCCCCCACTTTTGCATTTTTCCGTTGGAAAAAAAAGGTGCGTCTTATACACTGAGATTTACGGTAAATTATAGCGATCTATGTAATAATACAAATCATTTCAAAATAATGAAAGCAGATAGAGTAACACAAACTAGGGCTAAAAAATCGAGAAGTTTATGCTCTTTCTCCTTGTACACTTCATACTGGATTTAGTTGTCTTCTTGCTGAAGTGTAGGACTACCGAACCACTAATATGTGGGCCATCGTCCTGGATGGGAACATGTTGCATGGGATCACTTATGGAACTCGCTGTCTTCTGGAATTTATGAAATAAATGGATTTAAATACTTAACCTATTGCCTACGGGAACAAGGTGCGCCCCGTATCATGGGGACTACAAAATCTAGCAGGGAACAGGCTAAAAGCAAGCCTCAAAACTTGTACATCATTTCAATTATTGTGTAGATCCACTAATTTCTGGTGAGCCAATGTGACTGTATTCGTTAAAAGAACATCGTGCAACATCATCATCACTATGATAATGAAAAACAACTGAAAATCTCTGAATCAAATGGTCCTGGAACTGTTTTATTCCATATTAAAATTCTCAGCCGCGACTGATTATTTTGCAAATATATTGAAATTCAAACGATAGTCATAATCCAATAGTACAACCACATACAAACACAAATAAACATTTAACAACACATTTGGAAAGATGTGTTTTGTGAAATTGGCACTTTTTACAAGAGGAATGTTTTTTCTGTTCAATATAACACTGGAATGTTATAATACAATTCAAACACAACTATATATTATTGCATATTGCTGATTAAACATAATTATAAAACACACTTCATACAAAATGTACAGAATGCTATAAAAAGTTAACTTATTGCTGACACTATTAGATTAAAGATGATAAATAAAGATCAATTAAATATAGATGATAAATTGTACATAAATATATGTGCATTTTCCATAGAATACAACCCAAATATTTGGGGACCAGTCCTGAATTGGTACAAGCTATTACAAAAGTTTGAAAAGTATAAGATATTTTAAAGGGATCTAGTAACTTTGTTGACATACATTGCAAAATGTGATGAATGGTTGATACAATGTATATAATTGTTATCTGATATATATGTCCACTGGGTATTGTGTGAACATTTCAAATGAAATGGACGCTATGTGGCCCAGTAATGAGCAAAAATGCAAAGCGATATTCACTAAACTAACTCATTGCACTGACTTTGTACGCGGTTATAACTATCCAGTGGATAATTAAACATCTGAACACTTCAATCATAAGTATCTTTTTAGCGAAAGGGAAATTCAAAAAATGGAAACCTAACTCATGCTTCTATTGTTAATACTAATAAATGAGGTATGAGGGAACCGCTAGAATTCCAACTGGATTTTGAGGATTTGGACAATGTTACTAGATCCCTTTAAATTGCTGGAGAGTAGAAAATATGCAGTTGATTACCATCATTATTCCCTCACCCACTTAAAAAAAAAAACACAAAAAACATCCCAACTGTTAATCTATTTCTGTATTTCCTATGCAGTGCATCACTCAATAACTCATATCCCCTGCAGCTATATTGCCGTAATCTGACAAAAGGAAGCAACTGACAATTTTATGGAAATTGAATTTTTACTTGTTTTGGGGTAATTGAGATATGCTCTACACAATGGTGAACAAATTAAAGTCACCTGACAATCCATATGAAATCATTTATACAAGGGAAGTGAGAAATTACATCGCAGAGAGCTGAAAGAAAAACACGTTTTCCACATTTACAAGAAAACTACCAATTGTCAGTTGCTTCCTTTTGTCAGGTTTCGGCAGTAGATGATATCAGGTACTCTAAGGATTAACAATGGCACTTGTTTCTCGAAGTTAAGTTTCTTTTAAAATGAGAATCACTACATCAATATTTCAACATCTCCTTGAACACATGAATTCAGATTTTCCAAGGATTTAAACAACACGTTCTGCGTTGCACTCTCTTTCTTTTCTTTGCCTTGAATCATTCAATCAATATTTCAACATCCCCTAAAGCTAAAAGACGATTCCAGGTACTCCAAGTACACTTGTTTACCTACTTGTGTCTCACTGGCATCCTCCCTTTCATTTCCAACAAAATTCATCATGTCTTTAATAACGAGACCACAGAAATCATTTCTCTTTTATATTTGACAACATAGAAGTCACATCTCATCCTTGTTTTCACTTGCACTTTAAGAATGTTGAAATGCTGATTGGTTTTCTCTTTCTTTAGGTCTGATTAGCATCACCCTTAACATGAATACCGCTACTGCTGATGACTTGATGTTGCTTGATAAATCAAGATTGGAGCAACGTATCCCTCTTTGCTCCACTCACATCATTAGTAGAGGATTTACCAATGCTGATTTGGATGGTTGGATAACCAATCTAAGAACAAACAAATATACAATTATCATCACATTAAAAGTGAATTCCAACTGCTAAGTACTGCTGATAATATAACCAGGGCGCTCCACAACAAGTTATACATCTTTCCTCGTTTCACTCGCTTCCTTATCCCCATGTTTTTCTGCTCCCGCATTGGGTGACTTGAGGTACCCCAGGGAGCATATCGCCTGGTACTGGTCCGGGATCTCCATTAGAGCATGGAGAGCGAAGGCCGCCTCGGCGTACTTTGCCTTGCTGCACACCTGATGGAAGTTCACAAACTGGAAGTTGTCAAACTTCCTCTTTGGGAGGTTGTCATCATAGTTGTCCATCTCGTCCCACGGCCCGTCTCCGACGCCGATGACAACGATGCTGATGGGATAGTTCGAAGCCTCCACAATGGCTTCCCCTGTTCTGTGAGGGTCTTTAATCTGTCCATCAGTTACTATCATGAGTAAATGATACGCTTGCTTGTCCTTGACGATTTCAACCGCTTTGCGTATAAGCGGTTCAAAGCTTGTGGGTCCTCCAAGCTGCACTGTTCTTGCCACACGATGGTACTTCTCCAGGACATCAATGAACCCAGAGCAGGGAACTCCAGAATCCTTGAACGGGAAGACAGCTTCATCCCTTGTCCCCTTGTCCCCGAAGCCATACACTGGGATCAAGTGATCTGAGTCAAACTGCTCCAGGGTGGATCCTATGATGGACAGCACACGCTGGTATGGGTTGAACGTCTTCCCGTTGGAGACGTCATGCAGGTTGTGGCAGCCATACGACTTGCGCCCCTGCCACTCGTTGCTGGCGCTGAAGTCAATGCCAATGATCATTTCGCTCCGTGTGATCCCCGCAAGCTTGATGGCCCGTGCCACATCCTCATACGATGAGAAGCGGTCGAGGAAGGCACGGAACGTGCTGCACTGGTCAAGCGTAAGCCCAAGCACATCAAATATCCGCGTCTTCTTGTATCTGGAGTCCTGTCTCCTGATGACTCCATTGGTCCTTGAGGACTCTTTCTTCTCCTGGTCCTTCTTGGGCTGGTACACCACATAAAGCACCATGTAGGCAAAGAAGGCTACCATGAAGAGGATGACCTCCATGTTCGAGTGCTGGACAAGGAAAGACGAGGGATCCGGCAGCAAGACGCTCTGCAGCTCAGTGTCCATCGTTGTCTCTTGACCACTCGCTGGAGGCAACATCTCCATCCAGGATCACTGACTGCTGCTGTAGGCAGGAGCCTTCTTGATTACTCGTCCTGTACAGAATGAGAGTAACGTATATAAACAACGATAGTTATCAAAACATAACAAATATTAGATCCTTACAGATGAAATATGACTGTTTAGAAGACTTTCCATCTAGGCAGATCTGCAAATTGAATGAAACACATTGCTGATCAAAATATTTTGATGTCCATCCTTCATGACAAATGGAATGAGATTAGGTCAGTACCTAGTCAGATGCAACAGAAATTACATAAATAAACGTTATAAGTTAAAATGAATGTTGTTACCATTTCCACTTGAGAAAAGCTGTAGACTTCTGTGAAAACAACCAACCATGAATACAGACAGCATTGATAAATAAACTTGTCTACAAGCTATATTAGTAGCAAACCAAATCTAAACAATGTCGAGCTGTTTCCAAACAAACAAATTGTATTTCTCTACTGAAGATTAAAAATTAATGGTAAATAGACATGGGGATGTAATTATGTAAAAATAATTACTCTACCATAGATCATTACTTGCTATCAATATTGGATCATGATATACACAAAGCAAGCAAACATATCCTTCTTTTCCTTTCACTCTGCCACACTTTCAATATCAAGTCCAATCGATGCACAAGCCTTAAACTAATGGTACCTATGTAATAAAATCATTTTCTTTGGTGTTTGTAGCCACACTTTCAATATCATGCCCAGTCGATGCACAAGCCCTTAAACTAATGGTACCTCTGTAATGAAATCATTTTCTTTGGTGTTTGTATTCCGACATATGACTATAATCCTCTCATGGCCAGAATAAAGATCTTTTAGACAATGAAACAGTATGATCAAAGATTGTTTTCCCATCAAAGACTTCTTGATGAAATTAATGAACCTCCAAGTCAAAGAGCTAAATCTTTATCATGGGGCATCAGACCTGACGATACATGTCTGTTTGCCTAAATACAAGGTAAATCCTGAATATTTAAACATCATTTATATTGTGATCATGCCATTTATTTGAAAGCACATTTGATAATTCCCAAATAAGTATGCATTTGCACATCTCCCAAAATAGAGACAAATAGTTTGGGTATATCCACACAAGTATGGATCAAACTCCAAATAAGGGCATTCAAACTCCATAAAAGGGCATAGACTAACAAGATCCGCAGGAATCATGTCATTTCCTCAACACTGAATAAAGTGTGCTTTTCTGGAATACTAGTGATGTCTCTAACTTTTCAACGAGGCTCTACTAAAAAAAAATTGCTATTATTTTGACTCGGCCAGGAAGATAATTTCCTCTCAATTTGTTGGTTTCACAGCGAAACACAAATGTTTGGTGGGCAGAAAACTACACTTCTTTTTTTAGACTGTGACTGAAATTATGTCTTCTACTCTAAAATTGTCCTCACTTTAACAATCAACACTGTGATTCTGGATGAGGCTTGACGTGGAAGAATTCAAGATTTTCTTTAAGTTGTGCCATCGACAGTTTGAAATATAATTGCCTGGTTGGACCAAGAAAAAATGACTTTCAGAAATGTCTGCTGGCCTGAAGTAATATTATACTGGCCTAAGGCCAGGTGGTCAGTGACTGCATCAAGCCACATTTTACAGGCTAAGTCAGGATCTTACTCTGTCAAAAAATTGATATAATATAAAAGGACTTCTTTAAAGTATATGGATTCAAATAAGGGCATTTAAATCACTACAAGATCTGATGGAATGTGCTTTTTTCATTAGTCCATGGTGTTGACAATGCTGTGTTTCATGGAATAATTGGTTATTCATTAATTGGAAGGTAGCTCAGATTCCTTTAAAGGGACAGGTCCACTTTTACAAAACGTCTTTCAGTTGACGGATGGGGATCAATGTAACACGCAAAAAAAAAATCAGAGCGAACAGCCCTCTAATTTGGATTCTACGAATGAAAAACGAATGCGTCCCTCCATTTAAACTATATATCGGTCAATAAAGGAGTTCAACTGATTTAGTATAATATTACAACAATATAGTACTAATTCTCGTAAAGGTATTGTGAAGCCGACATTTGTTAACGTATGTCACGGAAAAAGATCTCAAAAAGAAAGAATATATAATTACATGTAGTCAGTTTAAGCGATGTTTGGGTATTTTGCTTGGTAAACGCTCACACATTAGTACTTATGCGCGAGTCACGTAGCTAGCGCGGGTCACGTAGGGGTCATGCATACCGATCTGGCACTCCGTGAAATCTATGTACAAACTTACTCACCGGCCGAAAATACGTATGTACCTAATTAACCGACGTCCCTCAGTTTATTCAGTTTTAGGTCTATAACTCCACGAAAAAGAGATTTCAAGCCCTAATTTTTTCAGGCATGCTATTAAATGACATTTCCTTTCATATAAGACAATAACCTCGCAACTTTTGAATTTTGGCTTGCAAAAGTGGATCTCTCCCTTTAAAGAAGCATGGAGAGTTTAATTCAGTTAAAAATGTTAAACTACTTGAAAGCATTAAAATATGGTTCAAAATAAGGACATTGGAATTGCTCCAAGATATACTGGAATTTGCTTGTTTTGCCATCAGTCCAGGATGTTAGCAATATGCTGTGTTTCATGAAATAATATTTTGGTCATATACAGGAAGTATTAAAGGAAGGTATCATTTCCTTTAAAGAGACATGGAGGGTTGTCTCTGTGTGCATTTCCAGTCCCAAACTTAGCAATAACAAACCACATACCATGCAATTTACGAAACTGCCAACATTTATTTAATACGGAGCAGATAATTTACAAAACAAAGCATTTTCCATCTTTTTCATGATCACTTTCGCGAGTTTTTTCTTTGATATAAAATACATAAACAAGCATTGTGACGTCACAACCGTGAGGTCAACATCGGGTTCATCAATATGATAACAAAACCAGTTCCTCAAAATAATCATCTTATATAACAAATAGTTCATGCTTCTTGTCGTTAAATATTCCACAATACACACCTCTACATTTTGAATTTCACTCGTGCAATTATATTGCACACGGCCTGCGGCCTCGATGCAATACTAAATGCACTCGAGATATTCAAAATGTATCGGTGTCTATTCTGGTATATATCCAAACCATGCACTATTTGTATAATAGTGCTCAGGAAACCTGCCTTTAGTGGCCACCAAAAGTGTTACCCTGAAGAGAAAATAGTATTATGATATCTGTCTTTAGAGTAGGGTAACTTTACCAAACAGTGACCAACAATAGTGGTCACTATAAACATGTTTTACTTAAGATAAGGTCCTTAATAAAGGCATTACCCATTTAAGACTGGTCCTGAAAATATTTGGGCTGTGGTCCACAAAGAATACATACTAAATATTTAATGTGACTATTTATTTCCTTTAAAAATGGTTGTATTGCATTATACATTTGGGTATATAACGTGAAGACACTTCTAATTTATAATTTAAACATATTTTCATGAATACATTAATAAACTACATTTGAGAACATGAAGAGATCTAGATTCACAATCATATCAACCCCACCTCTACAAAATTCACACATTGGTCCCTCTGGATTTCACAATGTCATTTTGCCAGCAGTAATTTGCCACCTTATAAAAACCAAGATATATATAAAAAACAAAGAATATCCACATGGCACATGCCATCAATGTTGAACCTAATATGCAACAACACCTCCAGTCCAGCAAACATATTTTGATGTGATATGCCTGAATCTAATGCCAGCTGTGAAAACAAGTCTCGGTGTAATACATCAGACAGCCATATATATACTGGAATTCCATTTCCAGGTTTCATTGTTTTTCCGGGAACAGCAAAGTGAAAATAAGAGAAGAGAAGAGAAGAAAAGAGTAGAGGAGGAAAAGAGAAATCCAAAGATGAAGTTTATGGAGTGTGATAGAACACGGTTTATACACATGACCAATACAGCAAGGATTCCAAGACTTTTCAAAATGATATGTGAACAAGATTCTTTGACTTTTTTCAGTACTTTTCGCACCAAATGAGCTCAAAATTTGTGATTTGTAGTTCAGTAATGAGGAAATGTCGATAAAAATTAAATTCCATGACTTTCCATGACCCATAAGATCATTTTACATAATTTTCCCCTGACTTTCAAGGCCTGGAAAACATTATAGTCAAATTCCATGACTTGCCAGGTTTTCCAGACCCTGTGTGAACCCTGGGGTGGTTTGTAGATGGAGAAGGATGCTCAAGATGGACATATCAAGGAGAAGGAGGTGTTGTGGCACGATCAGATAGGCGCTTGACTGCAAAGCACGGGAGCCGGGTTCGAACCCAGATCGATGCCGCCAATACAGCACTAGTGTCCATCAGCAAATCCACATTGCTGCTCCCATGATAGGAACACATTCACACCTAGCGTAATGACCTTAATCGGTTTGACACCATGATGCAGAACAAAATTGTTCCATTAATTTCAAAGTAGAGATATATGTTGTGCTAATGTGTTTCTATGCAGATGATAATTGAGATCGTTGTAGTTAGCCTTTTAAAAAATACCATGGTATACCTCTGGTATTTTACCATGGTTTATAGTAAATCTGGACAGTAAACTATGGTTAAAATGATTTTACTTTGTTACTGGTATTACTACATGGAATTACTTTTATAGCATCACCATGGTAGAACAATGTGGTACTTAAACAAAAAAATCTCAATTGATATTCAAATATAAAATATATGGTTTCAAAGATAAATATCAAAAAGATTGCATCAATACGCTTAAGCAAATTTTCAAGAAAAAGATGATAATGCATGCAAAGAAGATGACAATACACTGTAAAGATCAAGATACAAGCTGAACATTCAAGATGGTATCAAGCTATGTACAGCTTTTTTCATCACACTTCAAATGTTAAAGGTTCCTGTCTCGTCTTCGAAGATGTTTAACTCATTTAAGACTAAAAAGGAAAGGAAAAAAAAAGAGAAAAAAGGTGAGTAGACTGTATATATATGATAACAAGTGAAAGTTTCAAGGGATCTAGTAACTTTGTTGACATGTGCAGAAAGTGCTAAGTGTTTGGAACAATGTGTCATTTAGTGATCTGATATATTATATGTCCACTTAGTTATGCATGAACATGTAATTTTAAATTGTAATGAGAGTAATGAGAGATATATTCCCTAACTCATTGCACTGACTTTTAACACAGTAAAAACTTTCTAGTGGATAATTAAAAGTCTGAATACTACAATCATCAATATATTTTTAACGAAATGGAAAGTTGACTAAAAAACTGTTCCATGCTTCTATTATTACAAATACAACAAGGTATGAAGGAACTACAAGAGTTTTATGTGAGTACGTTATGTGGATTGGGACAATGTTACTAAATCCCTTTAATACTCCACACTCTGAATGTCAAGGGTCGTGATCTTCTGAAGATGTTAACATACTACAATCAGCTACCTAGATATAGTACAGAGTAACCACATAGTTTTTGTTCACTGGGTCTACACCAATTTGGTCTACATCTTAATTGGTCTAGCTACAATATGATGCCTGAGGCTAAAAAACCTTTATTTTCTCAATTCTGAACTTGACTCCTAACCCTAACTAATCATCAGCCTAAACTGGGCTCAATTGGGTAACAGTTAAAGGGGTACAGTACACCTCTTGAAGGGGTAGGAACTAGGAATTCACCAAACATTACTGTTTCTTCATGATATTTCTAATACTTAGGGTTGTGATCTTCTGAAGATGTTAAAGGGATCTAGTAACTTTGTTGAGATGTGCAAAAACTGATGAATGGTTGATGCAATGTATACTGTTGTTATCTCATATGTCCTCAGGGTATTGTGTGAAAATTTCAGGTCAAATGGACAATGTATTGCCAAGTAATGAGCGAAAATGCAAAGTGATATTGGGTGATATTCACCAACTCACTGCATTCACTTTGTACAGGGATGAAAATCTCGCCCGGAGATTTTCTTATCTAAATACTTCAATCATACATATCTTTGTAATGAAAGGGAAATTTGAAAAACCGAAAGCTGTCCCATGATTTTATTGTTAATACGAATACAACAAGGTATAAAGGAACCGCTAGAATTACAATTTTATTTTGAGGATTTGGACAATGTTACTAAGTCCCTTTAACATACTACAATCAGCTACCTATAGCTACTGGGTCTACACCCATTTGGTCTACACAGTGTTGTAGCATGGTCAGACTGGTTAGGGGGGAGGGGGGCACGAAAAAAGTAGCCTACTAAAATAAAAAATGAATTCTTTCCGGGGGGGGGGGGGGGGGGGGGGTTAATTCTAACTTGACTCCCAATCCTCACTATTCATCAGCCTAAACTAGGCTCAATGGGGTAACATTTAAAGGGGTACAGTACACCTCTTGAAAGGGGTAGGAATTCACTAAACCTTTCTGTTTCTTCAGGATGTTTTTAACACTAAAGACAAAGTGGGTGTGAACCAAGCAGCGACTTGCCACCTACCACTATATCACATTGGGCAATCTATAGATACGGTACACTGACTGTATATATTCCTAATACTAATCTAATCCCCTTGGTTCACTCTCGGGAAATCAAGCATGGGTAAATGTATGAGGGGAGGGTACATTACGCGTTAACCATTTCAGGACTGGTCCTTGTCTTCATTGGGTTGAAATAACCCCATTACTCCCACTTAGGCACACAAAAAATGGTTCTTTATTCCATGGATAGTACTGCTTATGCATGGCCAAGTTGATGAACCTTATAACTGTATGCATGGGTTAATGTTTGTTAATCGTCCCATTTGTCCATCAAATAATTCTCATACTTTAGATAATAACTACTATTAGTACTGTATTCATGAACAAATGTCCCATTCAGCAACATGCACGATAATTGATGATATTAAATTCCAGTTATATATTTCATCTACATATATCTAGGCTAATAGAACATATTCTTTAACTGATTTATTTAGTCCCCCCAAAACACAAGATGGGTTTAATGGAGAATATATGGTACCATATTCACAAACTAAAAACATCTTCCGTGGGATAAACACATTTGAGGGAAAACAAATTACTTTTATTGATTTGGTAATGGAGGCTTAGTGAATTGATTGAAAAAGAATCTGCCCTACTACTGAATGTCCGCACACGGAAAATAAGGACGGACCATGTGCAAGTATTGATTATATGATTGGAGAGTAAATCAATGAAAAACTCAACTCCCAGTCTCCCATGCTCAAACCAATACCAATGGCAAAGAAATACCCTTTTAGTAATGCTAGTACTCAAATCATGCCTGGCTCTATACAGGTTCCCATCCAAACCATTGGCTGAGTTGTATGTGTGGTGTATTATGAACTATTAAATGGTATTATTTAGATTTTCCCTAGATGTGTTCCCTTGAAATAGGTTTTGGCTAATAGTTTAATCAATAATTGCAATTTCTGTTGTAGTTTTTACAATGTATTTAATTTCTTCTCTAATTAAGTAACATAATGTACAAACAAAACTCCATAAATATATAGTTTTATTTTATTGACATACCGTTCTCAAATATCCTTTCAGATTGTTCAAATTCATCCAGAATCTATAGGATGATACTAAACTGCCTCCTGATACAACATAAAACAAAAAACAAATAAACTAACAAACAATCAAAATTATTCTTCAAATGTAATGCTTTGGGCGCACAGGTGGTCAATTACAAATTGGTGACCTTTTGAATGTTTCCTAGTACTAGATTCAAGACCATGAGGGACTGCCCCTTGCACACCAAGCAATCAAGCAGGCACAAAATCAAATTTATAACAAATATCAATACCACATCAGAAAAGACAACAATCACCACTTGCAGGTGGTCAGTTACAAATGATTGACCTTTTGAATATTGCCTACTAGCTTTGAGAACCAATTTTTACATTTTACATTTTATTAATTTAGAGGCTAGACCATGAGGGACTGTCCCATGGACACCAAGCAAGCAAAGCAAGCATTGTACAAATTAAGCAATTTAAAAATAAAAATATCATTAGGTCAGAGCGGACAACACTCACCCCGTGCAGTTGGTCACTATTACAAATGAGCAAAAAGGTTGCGTTTGGGTGACCTTTCTGATTTCAGCATGTAGCACAGCTTACTTAACACAGGCTTCATGTACATACAATTATGGGACACATGGAGCCAGACAAATACATAATGAATGTAATTTTAGATAAGGAATTAAGGACACCAGACGGAGCGGATGATCACCCTCTGTGGAAATATCAACATACTTGCAAGAAGGTATATGCTTGAGTGATCAGGTAAGGTAGGGGTGGGGGTGGGGTAGATGTGGGTGGGGAGGTGGGAGGTTTATACCCTCCGTTTGTAAGTCACTGTCACCATGTTTGTGGGCTGGTATGTGAATCAATACATTCATCAATAAATTAATACATGTTGTAAATGAATACATAAATAAAAATATATACATTTTATACGGTACATAAAGTATGGTACATTAATAATACTAAAAAATATATATTTGTACAAATAATAACATGAATTGCTTTTCTCGCCCCCCCCCCCCTTCTATGTTGAAGCGACACATTGTAATAACGATGTGGCACAAGGTGTGTGTGTGTGTGTGTGTGGGGATGTCCTATTTGGCAGGAAAAAAGTTTGCTTATCCCTGTGCCCCTCTAGACAACATGAACTTCAATACTAGTAGTACAGTATGTACAGTATACAAGCTTATGTATGATGTATACACTATAAATCCATCCATGCGTCTCTTCCGAAAGGAGCTGATGAGAAAATCAGACTCAACAGAGCCAAAGATAGACAACGAGAAAGAGATGGCGAAGAAAATGGATCCTTAATCAGCCGACTAGGGACTTGACTGGGCCTTGCTAATTGGGGTTGGCATACTGATGCGCAGTGTATATAAAGGGGTGCATTTGGAGCATTAATTGAAGCATTCACTTCAGCAAATGTATGATTTAAACTAAGGAAGAGCCAACAACACTGTTTTATGCTTGTCATAAATATGAACCATGAGAAATTTCAACACAGATAAAGAGAAATGAAGTCATAATCAGCCAAGTAGGGACTTGATGGGGCCTTCCTAATTGGGGTTGGTATTCAGTTTATATAAATAGGGGTGCATTTGTAATTGAAATATAGAGGAAGAGCCAACATCACTGTTTTATGTTTGTAAATAAAGGGAATTCCAACACAGATAAAGAATAAATGGAGTCTTAATTAGTCCACCAGGGACTTGACTGCATGCACTTCCCAATTGTGGTTGGCATTCAAATGTGCAGAGTATATTATAAGGGGTGCATTTGGATAAATATCAACCCTTTGAAGACATAATGTATGTACAGTATAACTCAGAAGAAGAGCCAGGAACACTGTTTATGCTTGTAAGAAATATGAGCCATGAGAAATTCCACCACAGATGAAGGCCTAATCAGCCAACTATGGACTTGACTGGGCCTTCATAATTGTGCTTAGCATTTGGATGCACAGAGTATACAGGTGTGATAAGGGGGTGCATTTGGAACATTTATATATCAACCTTTTGAAGTTAGGACATTCACTTCAGAAGATGTTTAAGTATAACATAGAGGAAGAGACAAGAACACTTTTCCATTCTCATACGAAATATGAGCCATGGTATGAGAAATTCCAACACAGATGAAGAGAAATGGAGGCTTAATCCGCCGACTAGGGACTTGACTGGCGCTTCCTAATTGGGCTTGGCATTTGGATGCACAGAGTATACATAAGGGGGTGGGCAATTCCACGGTTAGTAACGTTACATTTGAAGGCATCTTGTACAATATAATAGGATGCTACAATACATAAAGATGCCTGAATATTTTCTTTAAATTTTTGGTACATTTAATACCTCATGACAAAACCTTCTTCACACAGTAATTCAAAACAATTCCATGCATTTCAGTGAGTGACAACATAGTATATATAGTATAGTATAGTATCGTTCTCTCTCTCCGTAACGAGGACACGACAGTGTGATTTAAATGTGGGAAATTAAAGCTCTCTCTGTTTTATTGTGATTCCTGAGATACTGAAGCTTGAAAAAGAACCAGGATTTGAGAAAATTGTAATAGAAAATTGGGTTGCATGTCCCTCTAATCATGGAATTGCCCGGTGCATTTGGAGCATTTATCAACCTTATGAAGACATTCACTTCAAAATAAGTATAACATAGAGGAAGAACCAAGAACAACGTTCCATTCTAATAAAAATATGAGCCATGAGAAATTCCAACACAGATGAAGAGAAATGGAGGCTTAATCCGCTGACTAGGGACTTGACTGGGCCTTCCTAATTGTGGCTGACATCAATGCACAGAGTATAGAAGGTGGATTTATAAATAAAATAATGAACATTTCTATCTTCTTCTTTGTTTACTTGATTTCCTCCAGTCTAAAGAATTGCACAGAACACAGAGCTGCTTTCAACCTCTTGACGGTATTGGTATGAGGATGAGCCAAGTACACCCTTGTCTTATTCTCAGCTGACTAGGGATTTGACTGGAGCTTCCTAATTGGGGTTGACAAACAGATCTATGCGCAGCGTCCACCTGTGCATCAATAATAACATTTTGAAGATCTAATTGGTAAGAGGATGCTGCAAGTTGTCTTATTCTCATGAAAATGTCAAACATATCGAAGTCAAGAGAGATATAAAGAGAACAGGAATCTTGATCAGTATAGACTAGGGGCTTGACTGGAGCTTCATACATGGGGTTGACATATATATATGCACCTGTATTTATTAAATAAGGGTCGGAAAAATAAAATAATGCACATTTATTTCCAACATTTTGTAGATATTCAGCAAAAATAGATAAGATGATGAGCCAAGTACAAGTTGTTTTATTCTAATCAGATATATGAACCCTGAGAAATTCAAGACAGATTTTGAAAAAGAAACGGAACCTGATGCTTCCTTATTGTGGTTGGAATTAAAATGCGCTAGGTACAATAACAAGGACAGTGGTGGCATAACCGTATTGATGAATCTTTTGGAGGAATGCGGCTTTATAGCAAAGTTTATAACACCAAATAAATAAAGATAAAATAGATAAATAAAGAAAATCCAGCAAAGGTTAGTATTGGATGTGACTAGAATAATTGGGGCTTACATACAGATGTGCACAAAATACAAGAGGGTAGATAGTGGCATACATATCAACCTTCTAAAGAAATTCAAAAATTTAATATATATAGTAAAAAGAATAGCGAGATATCAAATAAACTCTTGTATGAAATAAAAGAATGTGTGCCACAAACATATATAATGTATGAGAGAAAAGTCATGCAGCTAAAACGAATGTGTACCACAAACATTATATGAGAAAAGTCAAGCAGCTAAGACAGGTAGTGAGAACAAATTGAGAAAATGAGGTCTTAATCAGTGTACTGGGTGCTTTGGCAGGAGCTTGAGTGAACTAAATTGGGGTTGACATTCAGCTGTGTGCAGATCAGAGTAAATTTATGTAACAGGGCGCGTGGTGGCATTGTATGCTGACATACCCTATAAGCAAGCCTCCACACTAACTTTTTTCCTGAGTGGCCCATTCGGGCAAGTAAATCGTAACTTTTCAAATTTTACTTGCCCGCTTACTTCTAGAGGAGATTTAAACCTAAGGAATTACATTATTTTCTCATATTTGACCAATAATTTGGCATTCCCGATCCACACTAGGGCAAATTTATGATATTTTACTTGCCCAACACCAATTTTTTACTTGCCCCGGGCAATAGGGCAAGTGCTAGTGTCGAGCCCTGCTATAAGCATTGTACTGGACTGTATGTTGTTCACACCCAGTATCAACCTGTCACAGATATCAGGAAGGGCAAAGCTCATTGCATCGCCTGTTTAATATAACATTTCAATGTCATTTTTTAAAAATAGTATCCCTCTAAACGTTTTTTTTAGAATATTACTGGTATGCGGATTTGAAAATTATACCTGAAAATGCTGTTTAATAGTTATTCTGTGGTGCCAGTGAGCTGTGAACTACAATTTGAGAGCCTGAAATTAATTGAGCCATGATACCTGATTTGTGCAGATGATGGTACAAATGACCCTGAATTCCTTGGTGACTAGAGACTGAATTTGACAGGCTTTTGCCTGAAGACTGAGTGAATATTCAAAATATATGAAAAAGGCATTTATTCAATAGCAATAAATGGAGAACCTTGCATATTCGGAACATAGGATGCCTATAGATAATATAGCTTTTGCGACTCACTTTGTAAAATCTGTCTAATCATATATTCATAATATTATCAAAGCATGCCCGCACTGCAAATGCATCGTCTCACACTCAAAGATTACCCTTGTAGGTACAGGAATTATGTGTATAAAATGGAATACATAATTAGACCGTCAGACCACAAAGTTGCCAAATCCTTGGGATGAAATGAACATACACCGTCTAAAAGGTTACCCCGCTTTTTCAAGGCCTTGAGCATCTTACTCTTATAATTGGATGACACTTGTCTACCATTATGCATGCAGCGCACGGCCACAAGATATGATTTACCAATTCAATAAGGGAACTTCCGAATCTGGTGTGACATGTATGGCTCTATGGGAAATGCAATATTTCATAGGCAAGGGGTTGAAGTATATCTTGAATTTGGGTTATTCTCAAATGTCATGACTTGTGATTCCACAAAGTGAAACCTCAAGGCAAACCAAGGTAGACGGATAAGTTGGTCTTGATATTTAAGCAGATGGTCTTCATGGAAAGTTTTGCAATTTTGTTTTTTCCAATGCAAACTGGTTGCTAGAATCAAGATAAGTAGTCAATATAAAACAGGTTGGTTTTAACATAGGTTGTTGTCACATACTCTACTTTGGGGGGGGGGGGAAATAATTGAATGGAATGTTTTTAAAGATAATTTCTCATTTTCCATCACAAAGGAATGGCAGAAAATTGCAGAGACCCTATAGTGCTAATGTAGTAAGTAGACTGTAGCCACAAAAGCTTGAACTTAGGGAAGATGAAATGATATCTTTGAGAGATGGAAAGGCAAAAATAGGTCATGAGAATATAGTCAGATTCAAGCCTTGTCTAATTATGAATTTGAGAACATGTAGCCACAAAAGCATGAAAGGGAGTGTAAAATGATATCTTTGAGAGTTAGAAAAGGGCCCAGAAATAAGGTCACTTAGGTTTGTCAGAAAATTGTCAGAATCTGGCCTTAATTGGTAGTTGTCTAATTGTGTATCAACTATGTAGCCACAAAAGATTGAAACGGAGGGTAAAATAAAAATTTTGAGAGTTGGAAAGGCAACAATAGGTCATGATGGGTTTATCAGAAAATAGTCAGATTCAAGCCTTGTCTAATTGTGTATTGGACTAGATGTAGATGAAGCCACAATAGCTTGAAAGGGAGAATAAAATTACAAATTTTCAGAGATAGAAAAAAGGAATAGGGTCACCTAGGTTTGTCAGAAAATGGTCAGATTTAAGTCAAGTCTAATTGTGTATTGGACTAGATGTAGGCACAATTGCTTAAAAGGGAAGAACAAAATGAAATCTTTGAGAGATAGGAAAAAAGCGAGAATTAGGGTCAGGTATGTTTGTCAGAAAATAGTGAGAATTGCACATCTAGACTGCCCTGGATGGAGTGGAATGGGAAATTGGTATCACGTTTCACATCCCCTGGGGCGCTTTGATGGATCATGGAGTGACAGGTGGGAATGGGTGGACATGCAAAGAGCAAATTGCCCAACAATTGGCAACGGGAGACGTACCACACCATTTATCGCTGCACATTTAAAGGGAATGCTTTGCACTATTTGATTGTAATATAATAAGATTTGGAAAATAAAGAAAGTGTGAAACATAAGAAGGCAAAGATTGAAACAATTTGTGAACAATTAGCTGGATTGATTATAAAGTGATGGGTGGGGTGGGAATGAATAGAATGCATGCAAAGAGCAAATTGCCAACCAAATACATGGAGACCACATCATTCATCACTGCACATTTTTAAGGGAATGCTGCGTGTTTAAGAAGGAGAAATACACAAGGAAAGCCCTGTGGGAGACAGGAAAATACATTTCATACAACCTGAGTTCAGAATTAATTTGTTCTTACAGTGGCCTGTTCAAGCAAGTAAAATAATTGATTTTCAAATTTTGGAGGTCTAGAACTGAAAGGAACTATATTGGCAAAAACACACACTATAACATCACAACAAATGTCATTTTTAAAAACAATTTTATGTTCTAAATAAATAAGGACTGGATAGTATATTTCCAATGAAAATAATGTGCTTACACCAAGCCTCCACACTAACTTTTTTCTCTACTGGCCCGTTCGGGCAAGTAAAATCATAAATGTTCATATTTACTTGCCCAAACAGACAATTTACTTGCCCGCTTACTTCTAGATCTGATTTTCATGTAAGGAACTACATTCCATTCTCGTAGTTGAAGTGAAGTTAAAGTCGCCCGATCGGGCAAGCAAACTAGACCATTTATGAAATTTTACTTGCCCAACATCAATTTTTACTTGCCCCGGGCAAGCGGGCAAGTGCTAGTGTCGAGACCTGCTTACACCTGTGGGTCTCAACAATCCCTTTAGGCTTTAGCAAAACACTGTGTTTCAGTGTTTTAAAAGCTCACCTGAATAACATCTCTAGATCTGACATTGTTGAACTATCCTTTATGCTACATAGTAAACCATGAAGACCACTTATATCCCTGATCATGTTGGCAGAATCAAAATTTCACACAATTAAGTAATTCCTCTTCATAATATACTTCCAATGAATGAAAATACATGTGTATCAAATGGTTTCTCACAAGCAATGGTCATCTCCTTAGTCCTTTATACACAGACAGAATCAAACTATCAACATCATGTATTGTATTGTGTAACAAGACTGACCCTATATATCCTGACCACATCTACGGATCTACCAACAAACCCTGTATACTACCAGTTGTTAGGTCCTAGTTTGGGATTAATGATTAACAATAAATGTTTGCACAGCAGTCTAGCACTTGGGTGTCATAATACTAAGTACCATTCTCTATAACAACGCTCGAAATTGGCGTAGGCCCGATGGCCCGGGGCCAGTAAAAGTTGCGGTCGGGCCAGTAAAAACATGAAAATGCCAAAGTTTGGTGGCCCAATCGGGCCACCAAATGTTTAAACCATAAGAAGACAACATCAAGGAATATGAATCTCAAGTTTGACACCTCTTAAAAACACTTTAATTGTGATTTAAATATTTGCAAGAAATGAAAAGGACGGACATAAAAAGTCGCAAGCGCACTTGCGCTAGTTGAATTAATCCTTATTTATGCCTACAAATATGTGCTATTTCCTCATATGAACACTCTCCCTTGAATTATCTACTTCTTGCATGATAAATCATGGTAAAATTAAACAACTTCCAGAGGTGTGTAATGACTAAAAGTAAAAGCATATGCTTATGATGTTTTCTTAATTTCCCACACACCCCCTGGAAGCCTTTGCAACATGTAGAATATAAACATAGAACAACCAATCCACAGAGGGAGTATGTGTGCATACTAAGACCTATCAAAACACATGTCTAACTTTTCACATTCATTCATATTGCAAAGTGCAGTGTGCTTGCCTTTGCGATACCTTCCGCGATACCGTCAATAAAGGGGAATAATTTCATCTTTCGGATCATTATTCATATTTTTGAAGGTATTAGAAAGAATCATTTTTACAAGGTAGAGACTTGTGACTACTTGGAATTATTTTAGCTTGTAAAATAACAAAGATTTAAGTGATTTCATTTCCCGATTTGAAAAGTTATCTTAGGCCTATGCTCAGTCCCATGTGTGTTTTTTTGTGTTGGAGATTTTATGGACCATAAAATAACAAAATCGTACATGGAAAAGAGCTTAGTTTCATCAGTTGATGACTCTTAGATAAAACTGCTCGATTCTAGGTTTTGTTTTGTTTATTCAGTGATGGATTTCTTTAATGATGGTGGTAATTTTAACACATAACTTCCATAATTTACCAATTAATGACCAAGTAGTCATGACCATTGTTTTTCTTTGTTTGTAAATTTTATTTTCGGGCCACCAGAAAAAAAGATAATTTCGAGCATTGGAATACAGTAACAAATGAGGCTAAACATTGCCCAGTACCCTGAAACTATGAATATGGTTATTGTTTTAATTTTACTTTTGTTTTTCCTTATTTTTTTCGGGCCAGTAGATTTTGGTTTCGGGCCACCAAAATTGGAAAAATACTAATTTTACTGGCCCGACCGGGCCACCAGCAAAAAAAGTTAATTTCGAGGGTTGTCTATAATGTCAATTTTTCATTCCAAACCCATCCATAAGCAATTATTCGTTCAATTAACTATGCATATTTAGTTACTAAGTTGTCATATTTATATAATGTTCAATAAAATCACTTTGACACTCTTTTACTCTCCCCACTCTATTTAGAGTCTATAACCATGGCTCTCCCACATCCACATGGCAACGCAAATCAATTATCTTTTAAAAGCTCTAATGGCAGGTGTGCTAACATTAGCTAATTGGCGCTCAGAGCAAATTATGTTCATTAGTATATTAGTCAATGTCAGTGGCATATAATGTAGCTACTTGGGGGAGGGGGGGGGGGGGGTGGGGGGCGTAGGCTAAAGCCTGAAACATAACTTGGGGGAAAATTGAAATACAATGAGTGTGCCCTCCCTTTTTTTTCCCTGTCAACATCTCACTTTCATTCTTTTATGATCCACATGACGACACAAATTAATTTCCTCTCTCTTGTTTGTTTATGGTAGTTATACTTAGATTAGCTAATTGGTGCTAAGAATAAACTTGTCCAATGGTACACAGGTGTCATGTAACATAACAGTACTACACTACTATTCACTTGGTCAATATTTCACTCTCACCCCCCACATTACGACATAAATTACTACATTCAGTTTTATAATTCCCAAAATTATTCTCCCAAAAACTTGCATCAATGAGGATGAATACAATGCGTTCTATGCAGTATTATAAAACAAAAATAAACTGCATTACATAATAGAACATAATGTTTCTGAACTCGTGTACCATTATTACTCTCTGTATATTGCCTATGAGAGCAGCTCTATAAAGACTTCCACCATCTAAGGAGAATTCTATTATTTGAAAGGACATCATCTCTTTCTTTCTGAAAGTGTTATATTATTGAAAATGGTATTTATAGATTTATGGTGTATATTTTACAATGTGCAATTATATGATACATCAATGCATTGGATATCATTTTAGGGAATCACCACTAAGAATGTAATATATTTTGTTCTCTCTCTCCCTCTTCCCTATATGTTTCCCTATATAAATTTATAAAATTAGGGTGTATATTTTATATTGTGCAATTATATGATACAACAATGCATTGGATATCATTTTAGGGAATCACCACTAGGAATGTAATATATATTTGTTCTCTCTCCCCCTCTTCCTTATGCTTCTTCCCCTATCCCCACAAACCTCCCCCTCTTTTTTTCTTCCTATTTTCTCTTTCTCATTCTGTCGCTCCCACCCCCCCCCCCCCTCCTCATCTCCTCCCCTCTCCCTCTCTCTTTTTTGAAGGTTTATTGTGCGTCTCCCCCCTTCTCTCTCCACCTCCCCCTTCATATCCCTTTCCTATGCCCCCCTCCCATTATCTTCCCTTTTCTCCCTATCTATCTTGTTCTTTGCACAAAATAAGCGATCAAACAAAAGTGGCAAACAAGCTCTATTAAAAAAAAAAAAAAGGGCAAACAAAAGTGGCAATGTGATGGATTTTCACTTCCTAAAAGCTCGCAAGAGATAAGGATAATAACTGCATACAAATTTCAAGTGCTGGGCAGCAATTGTTCTTCCACTCATAGAAAACTGCTTTGAACACTTATTGTGCAAAGTATATGGACCGTACACATGTACACTTTGATAGGCCCCTATACTAGTATATTGTATATGACCAGTAACAAATGGCAATTCACCTAAAAGGAATGTGCTAGGTACATATATTATTGGTATATATCTATCACTTTCATTTTGATAAGAAAAAACAATACACAACTGGCCATAGACCACATACAGGCTACAGCCAAAGTAGTATTTACAGAACAAGTCTCGAAAGGACCAATCATGATATAAATAAATTGACATTTAAATGTGAGTAATCATATTCAGATAATATGTTAGCTTATAAATGGACAAATAATCATGCGTTTAGAAATAGAAAACGAAACCTCAAACCTGCAATTAAAATTGTCCAATGTATACTTGAAACAAACAAATGTGGCTTGCTCGTGTGTGGTAAGTTGGAAGTATCAACCAATTGATACATTTAGTTTAGAAAACGAAACCTGCAATCAAAATTGTCTAATGTATACAAACAAAAAAATGTGGCTTGCCTGTGTGTGGTAAGTTGGAAGTACACAAATATTAATCAATACATTTGTATGCCCCGAACAGGGGTGAGTTCAACCTTAACTAATTTGATTACCAAATATACCCATGCTCTAAATCAATGCAATATACTCCATGCATGCAAGAGGCCTCTAAATAAACATTATTCTAGGTTATAATATCAAATGGCAATCAACATAAGTCTGAACTACTGCAGGGAAAACAGCTCACGGTAGTTGTTAGGTACCAGCTAACCTAACCAGGCTCTGTGCGTAGCACAGAGCCTGGCATATTGAAGTGTGTGTTAGGTGTACCGGTCGTAACAATTATTGGTAAAAATAGTATATAAGATACTATACAATTTATATCTGGTTTTATACTTACGACGGATGTTATCCATGGACATCAATGGTCCACTGTCTTGATACATGAGGCTCCATTCGGTGTATTTATTCACAAAATTAGGTTTTTATCGTCCAGATTGTGGTAAGAAGCAAAAATTCCAAAATGGTATCCGAATTTGTGTCCACAGTGCGCATGCGTGAGGTCGCAGGTCAAACTTTGGCGTACGAGCCAAGATGTGCGCGCGTTCTGCACAGCGATTGATAGTTCGTCGTTAACTGTGATCAGCGATGTGCGTAGCACATCGCTGTGACGAGATGTCGATTGAAATTAAGAAGTTTTTTTGACATGAGGTGTTTTATCCCCTTTAATCAGATTATTTTTAAATTTTGTTTACTTGTACTACACACAGAAACCCCCATATATGTCGGCGCTACACAAAATTACTATGAAAACAATGATAACCTACCTCAAATTGATTATTTATGTCGATTGTCCTTGTTAGAATCCCGCTGTGCGATGCCGACGGATCGAAAAAAAAAGCCGGATTCTAACAAGGACGATCGACATAAATAATCAATTTGAGGTAAGTTATCATTCTTTTTATAGCAATTTTGTGTAGCGCCGTCGTACATAGGTATTTTAGGGTGCAGTACAAGTAAACAAAATTTTAAAAAAATCTGCTTAAAGAGGATAAAACACCTCATCGCCCATCTACAAACATGTTCCTGCAAGATTTCGAGCGATGTATATGCCAGGCGGTTAGGTTAACATTGAGTACAGTGGCCTGGCTTATATGTATTAGTCAACCGATCGCCACTTACGCGCGGAACCGGAATAAAACCTCGCCTATATATCCCAGCATGCATTGCCGATGACTTTGGAGGCGACAGGACAATTTCGAATATTTGTGTGAAGCCGTTTGGGATTAATCATCAATTTGAGGTAAGTTATTATTCTTTTCATATAATTTCTATGTAGCGCGCAGATAAAACGCACTTTTGTTCTCTAGAAAAGGTTAACCAAATACAAAAAAATTATAATTAAAGGTGATAAAAACACCTCATCGCAAAAACGCTACACCATTTCGATCGTCAGTAATTCACAGCTCTGTGCTACGCACAGAGCTGATCATAGTTAGGTACCAGCATGAGAGTTCATATTTCCTGTTCTAAAGCAAATTATAATTTTATATACTGGCAAAACTATACTTTAGTAGGCTTAGAGAATTTTGGTTGCTAACTTCAACCCTAACCCTAACCCTAACCCTAAATTTGGTGGCTATAGGTCAGATTTAGTGGCTATAGGTCAGATTTAGTGGCTACAGGTCAGATTTAGTGGCTATAGGTCAGATTTAGTGGCTATAGGTCAGATTTAGTGGCTATAACCCAGATTTAGTGGCTATGGTTAGATTTAGTGGCTATATAAGTTAGATTTATTGGGAAGTACGAAAATTGAAGTTAGCAACCAAAATTCTCTAAGCCTACTAAAGTATAGTTTTGCCTATATACTTTTATACATTTATACTTCCTTATTGGATATTTGAGACAGAAAAACACAGAATATATATCATTATAACATATTAAATGTATATAACTTGCATGTAGTAAGTAGGAAGTATGAATATGTTTGCATGATTGCGGGATCACCCGCTGCCTGCAAGAATGCAAAGTTAGTGTAGGGCAATTCCACGCCAAAGTGGACATTTGACCAAAAATTTTACAAGCATTTTTATGATACAAATTTGGTATCAAATCAAAGCTTAAATTCTATATTTTTTTAATTCAATGAGAAAATTTTAGTTTTACATAATTTTAGTTGTTTTTTTATAATAACTTTATAACCATAATTGAACCCCACAAATTTGACATTTTTGTGAAAAAGTGTTTTGATCCTGTGCTTGTTTTATATTTCCCCAGTTAAGCCTAAAAAACATTATTCTGACTTCTGAGATATGACCATTTTGTAAAATATTAAATTTGTATGATTAATTTGATTTGTTATGCTTCAATGACTTCTTATTTTCAGCCTATGAAAATGTCCTTCCGTTACCGAAAAATCAATATTTTTAATTTTGTGGCTCACATACTTGTTAGAGAGCAGACCAATCTTCAGTGCAAAGCAAGTTCAAGTAGGCCTTCCCATTGCTAACAATTGTATTACTCATTGTTTCTTCGTTAATTAATAAATAACAAAAGAAAATGTCCTTCCGTTACCATACAATGGTAACAGATGGGCAAGGTACCTCATATTACATATTATGACAAAATTTATGTTCAAAAATTGGTCTCTCATATATGAAAACCCAAAATAATGAGACAATACCTGCAATGGCCAGCTATCAGTGGCGTAGTGTGGTCAGACTAGTAATTTTCTGTGTTTCAACCAATCAGATTTGTGCATTTAGAACATTTGATCTGGCGCACAATTGATTTTATCTCTTTCTGCAACAGGGCCCTTGTACCATGATGCCATTTGTCTGGATTTCTATTGTATGGGGATTAGTAGGTCTATTTAACTGTGGTGAGCCAGGGTGTGAATAGGCTCTGATCATGACTTTGAATAGGTCTTTTTTTTACACAATACACCCCTATAGAATTCTTGGACATGGGTGTAGGTCTAAAATAATTAAATTTTACATGAAATTTGCAAACTAAAAACAAGGCTGTAGAAAAAGCAAGATATAACATATCTCCAATTCTTTCATATATTGTAGAAATTATATCAAGCCAAGATTTAAGCAAACAAATTTCTCAAAATTATTTGATCCACGAGGTAAAACGGAAGGTCAAAATCTAAGTTCAAAGGTTATCGTATCCAAACTCGCTCATGCATGAACACAAATGGCATAAATGGATTGCACATAACATCCCCAGTCCAATGACACCTTTACAAAATAAATTGACCCAACGGTTAATGGACAATGGCCATTTGAAAAATGGTGCCCACGCCCATTTCTTACAAAACTCCCCCATAAGAATCGACCATAGCGCCAAAACCATTGGGCGGATTGGGCTAAAACTTAAATATTTGCGCTTTTAAAGGTTGAAATATCATACATACCAAATATTAGCAAATTTGAAGGGGGCTGCGATGAAAATTTTCAATTTTTTTAAAGGTGATTTGACATGGAATGACCCTACTGTGTCATATCATACATTATAGTCCATTATGTCCTTCCGTTACCGAACATTGGTCCGCTTTGTGTGAAATAACTCAAATATCTGCAGACAAATTTTAATCAAAGAACAAGTAAATTCTTCTTAACCCTTCAGAGAATGAAATGTGTACCCTTAAAATATTTTGTATTATTTAATATCACAGAGTTTTAGTTAAAACTGATTTGATAACAAAACCTTGTCCATTTTAGTGTCCTTCCGTTAGCGACCTCATTTTTATGCATATTCAATAATGTGCGGAGATAAAAAAAATTAAAAAAATTATGGGACCTTAAAACTGTATGTTTTGGAAGTATTGTTATCAAAATAGACGGTTCTAACAACACAAGTATTTAAAAATGTCTTTCTTAAAGTTGACAATTTGTGTCTGAGTGTCCTTCCGTTACCATGGATTGACCATGAATAAGAGCCATTGGAGCATGAAATATAGTAAGAAAAAAATAGAAATGTAAATGCTTGTGATGTCCATATGCTATCTATGATACAAACTCATTTTAGACCACAAAAGAGATGTTTCCTTCTCATAAATGGTCTTTAAATTTCAAAATTAATTTTATTGTACAATTCCAATAGACTTTTCAGAGGTCCTTCCGTTACCGTCCTTCCGTTACCGAACACTGGAGTAATTAATTTCTCATAATTAATATACCAACGTAGATATTTTTCTTAAAAGGTGGTGTTATACTCTGTGATCATAAGGAAATTGACTAGTAGCCAACTTAACATGATAAACCTCGTAACTTCACAGAGATTGGGTCATAACGAAAAAACTTGAAAATCCATGTCCATTTTGCTGTCCTTCCGTTACCGGCCTCATTAGTGTCCATATCTAATTTACATAATGCGGTCAAAATTTTAGAAATAGTGGAAATCAAAGGTGTCCCAACAAGGATCAAAGACATGCCATTTAGAATAAAAAATCAAAAGCAGGATCCTGGAATTATTTGATTGAAGTTCCAAAATTGTGTCTGAATGTCCTTCCGTTACCGTGGAATTGCCCTGTAGTCAACTAATGGTAAAAGGGCAATTCCAAGCAAACATTGACATAACCACTGATTTTTCAAATTCGTTGTACCATAACAAATTTGGTATCAAATGAAAGCTAAAAGATTGAACTTTCCAAAAATGTATTTTGTTTTTGAAAAAAAAAAATTGTAAACTATTATTTTATTGTTAATATATAGCATAAATTAATTTTCAGTTATTTTCACAAAACATTCAATTAAATATTAAGCATAAAAGAACTGCGAAAAGGAGTTTTCATAAAATTTTATTTCAGTGTTGATAGGATCATTGCTTCAATTTTTCAGATAAATATCAATTTCGTCATTTTCGCTCTTCGTTCCGCTTCAGTGACTGTCTCATTTACAATCATTAATATGTCACGGCGTTACACTAAAAACATATATTTTTAATATTTCTGGAAAAATATGAATGGGAATGAAATCATTTTTTGTTTTCTCTGTATTAGCCCATAGGGCTATAATATGCATGCTGAATAGCAGCATTATCTTTTACCACTTATTAATATAATCAATATCAATTTGGTCACGGCGTTACGTTTTGTGTAACGCCGTGACGCTACCTACTGGATTCCCATTGACATAACACAGTAGACATAATCAAATAGTGCAAGATATTTTTTGTAGGTATGCTTGGGCATTGCTCATGCTATAATTATATGAATAGGGTCAGTTGATAATGTTTCCATCTCAAAGTTACCCGAGTCATGTATGTGTATGGGTTGTATGTCCGTCTGTCTGTATGTGCATCTGTACATCAGTGTTCTTTTTTTTGCAATATCTCAAGAATCGTTTGATGGATTTCGTTCAAACTTTGTACAATCCATGTATTTAGAGGTACGGATTATTGGATATGATTTTGGTCCATGAGGTCAAAGGTCAAAGGTCACATAGCTAACAAATATGCAAAAATTATATTATTATCAAGATAGTTTGAGAATCCTTGAAGGATATCATGATAATAATACTGGTATGCGTTCAGTGAAGTATATGACCTGATTAGGGAATGGGGTCATGGGAGGTCATAGGTCAACAGGTCAAAATATTGTTGTTGTTTTATGTTCTCACAATTAAGTTCCAGAATCAATGTTAGAAAGAGTACTGTAGGTAAAAGACAATTTTCTGAAACTGTTTGGGGCACAGGTCAAAGGTCACTCGGATAATTACCAATTCAAAAACAAACATTTACTAACTCTGAAATCATGTTACATGAAACAAATCACTTGCAAATATGCACTGTGCAGACCAAAAATTAAACATTTGTATGTTATTTTGAGAAACAAGGTCAAAGGTCAGATGTCAAAGGTCTCATATTTCATTGTTACATTTAAGTATGTATTTTGGTTTTAATATTTGATGGTTCCATTAACTAACTTCTGAAATAGATAAGAATTTCAATTATGTCCTAAAAGATTTTTTGATCAATAGAGGGCGCTGTGCTGCAAATTTGTGTCATGCGGATGATCATTTAATAGCATCTTGGTTATATCACCCATTCATCTAGTTCTTTATTGATTCTGGATCACTACATTAAAATTATATCATATTATTCATCTCTTTAATATCTCCCATATATATAACATGTACAATTCAGAGGTCACGGCGTTACAGTCACGGCGTTACAGTGCATAGATACATTTATGATATCATATTTACTATGAGCATTGGATTTTTTCTACATTTTTATTTGGATGTTCTAGCTTGATGTCTAGTACAAAGAATCAATGTGACAAAAGTGCAAAATGTTCCTGTAGTTCACAGAGTTTACTTAGTTTCTTAGCATGTAAGAAACCCATGTCTTTTTGCCGTCACGGTGTTACGGCAGATATTGATATTCATAATTAATAATTTATTGGGAATTTTGGTTTTCTTGCCTATTGTAAATTATTGGTAGGATAGTGGTTACAGATGCATATCAAAAGTTGGTTCTAGATATTTAGATTTTATGAGTTATTTGGACTTTCATTGTGAGAAACACCCTCTGACCGTCACGGCGTTTGCTTGGAATTGCCCAAAACACATTATACTCCCAATGAAAACATATTAATAAATAAATAAATAAATGTATGAATCAATCAATCAATAAATCAATCAATTCAGTTATTCATATTAGAGTATAAAAGTCAAACTTTTGTTTACATACTTCTTAAATTGTTCTATTTGTTTTATATTTACTTGCAAAATGATGTAATCAATTAATGGTAGAACACATTATACTCCTTATAATGAAATATGTATATAAATAACTTTATGAATCAATCAATCTAATCAATCAATCAATTTAAATAAATAATAACTTTCAAACAATCAGTCGAATCATTCAATCAACACAATCAATCAATCAATCAATCAATCAATAAATCAATCCATCCATCCATCCATCCATCCATCCATCCATCCATCCATCCATCCATCCATCCATCCATCCATCCATCCATCCATCCATCCATCCATCCATCCATCCATCCATCCATCCATCCATCCATCCATCCATCCATCCATCCATCCATCCATCCATCCATCCATCCATCCATCCATCCATCCATCCATCAATCCATCAATCAATCAATCAATCATCATCAATCAATATATCAATATATCAAATATAAGTTGAACGAATGAGGTCAAGGCCGGCAAGGGACTTAGTATAAATGATAACATTATTTCATTGGAACCAAAACAAAGTTATTGTTATCAACTTACCAGTAGGTAACAGGAACATTTGAGTTTTGAACGATATTACTAGTCGAAAAGTAACAATGTACAGTTGTATTTGTTTACTTTGTTCCAATTTAATAGCGACTTGCTTCCGATCTCAAACTTGAACTGGTATTCTCAACTGCGGCACGTACCTTCCAGCTTCAAGAATCGCAACTGAACTGGTATTTAGCCAGTGGATACATATAGATGCGAGGTTCTGATGGATATTCATTCCCTCAGCATAATTCCCGGATATGTTGTCAAAACAATCAAATAGCGTTAGATCTCGCTCAGTTCAGCCTCAATGGAGAAATGTATTGACTATTGTTGTGTCGTGCACCACGGCCACAGAGAGCGTGTTTATATCAACACCAAAATCCACAGCCAACGGAACGGAATGCTGACTCTTGCTTGAATTTGCACTTTGTAACGCCGCATCCATCGTTTGTACCGATACCATTCCAATATCGCGCGCAGCTCAGCGGCTCTGCTCAGCAGGTGCTTTATTTTTAGCGCGCGATTGCCCCCCTTACGTAAATTATAGAATCCCTCGCTCGCCACCAGTCGATCGAAACTACGGTACCGTACCCCTCGACCCCTCGATCGCCGCGCCGCGCGGCGCCGCCCGGCTAGCTAAGCTGGCCAGCTCCGCGCGCTACATGCCCGCTCCATCCAGAGCTAAGCCGTCGCTCGATCGACGTGTACATTTTCATTCTGCGGCTTCGGAAGTCATCAACTTTTCCACCATGCCTACGATGGTTCGCACAGATTTTCCTACTCTTAGGATAATAGTTTGCATTTTGGGGTTAATTCTCTCATTTTATGCTCTCTACGTTGAGCTGAGCAAGGAACATGATCCAAACTTCAGAGCGATGTGTGATTTCAGCGGAAGTATGAGCTGTTCAAAGGTCTTCACTTCGAAGTAAGATTTCATTACAGTCCCATCTATTGAATATTGTGTAATTAGCTGTAACTGTCATAATTTCAATTGTTTTTCCAGAGGCAGAGGCACGCCTGCGTCGCGATGTACACTAGCGAATGGGAAACTGTATGGCCAAGTATGCCCAAGTATGCCCAAAAGTCACACTGCCGTATAGCAGTAGTGACTTCACTAACCCCCGTTTTTTTTTTGTAGGACTGTATATGACGTTAAATTAATCACTGTATGTTTTTTTATTTTCTCACCAAACTTTGCAGATCGTGCTAGATGACAGGTTTAAAATCCTCCATTTGGAGGCGTCACGTTGCCCCTAGCTAAATTGAAATGGGCTACAATTTTATTCGTTGGTCCTGAACTGCACGTCAATCCAGCATCACCGCACACGTAATAATGGCGTTCACCGTGTAGCTAGCGCAAATTGTATTACGTCATCAATCATACGAACTTGTTTTGGTCGGAAGCAAGGCTCATCATGAACTGTTAAAACTGCAAAGTAAAAATGTATAATTTAATTTAATGTGTGTACGTTTTTTCATAAAAAATAAATATATTCCATCGTATTTTATTTAATTCTATTCAAAAATCAGTCGTTACAATTTTAAAATCCATATTCTTTAAAAGTTTGAAAAACAACAATTCGCAAGCAAAATACGGTAGTTTCATCTCAAGCGCACTCAGTGGCACACACTTTATTTCCGATTTGACAGGCATACAATAATGTGCGTAAGTAATTTACAACGTATCAATTCATGGCTGGACGAAAGGTCATTTCAGCAACACACTTTTCACGGTACTTCCGTCGCAAGCGTGTGCGATGATCAGCGCTCGACGCGACTGCATGGCAAATGAACGTGAAATATTGGCTGATTCATAGCAAGAAAAGTGGGTAAGTATCAAAAACACATCTTTCAATGATTTAATTTCACCTTATAGATTACAAATGTCATGTCATAAGTGGAATGAATGAACGGGGAGAAACCCTACCTTACGTTTTGATGTAGGTGGGGATGTGGGTACCTGTATAGGTACCCACATGTAATGGGGATGGGCAGAGGCTGTCAAATCTTTGAGACTTGATGAAGGCATTCTGGAAGCAAACTTGTGTAAATCAATAATTCATAATCCATTCTTAGGCTTAACTGCAGAATACCCCACCACTCGACTGTATCAACGTAGGTCAGATCTTTTAACATATATGTGTTTACTTTCAGGTGATTTGATGAGCTTTGTCCTTTGGGCTTTGTCCATTTGGCCTTGGCTTTGAGCTTGAGTTTCATTTTTCGAATTTAATTTTAATCATTTAAATGATTTATGAATTTATTTATGATCATTTTGCACATGTGATGATTATGTTAAGATGATTGATCTTATGTTGTTGTGTATGTTAGTATGCATTTAGACTGATCAAAATGCAAATTAACCCTTATAATTGGGGTAATAATAATATAACTTTTGCTTCCTTAGACCTTAGTTATATTTATAAATCAGTTTAGTAATTATACTAATTTGCCAATTTCCCGAGCCCCCCCCCCCCAAAAAAAAAACAAAACAAAACAACAACAACAACAACAACAACATATTTTCTAGTACCAGTCCATACTTAATCCTGAATAAACCAAAATAGGCCTCTCTTTTTGAGATCATTAACCCGTTGAGGACTGGTCCCGAAATATTTCGGGCTTGAGTCTATGGAGAATGCGTGTTATACCAAAATCAATTCGTCCTCAACGGGTTAAAGGGATAGTTGAGTTCTGGTAAGGAGAGTACAGTTTTAGTGAAACTGAATTTTAGTAACCAAAACCTGCATCATTACATTACAAACTAATAGTTATAACTAGAAAGGAACACAAAATTACAAATGACGTAGTAAAGATCATGTTATCATTCAAAAAGAGCCGTTAAAACGTAAGAGGGCGCTCTCTAAACACTCATCGGTTTCAACCATTTTGAATAAAATATTGTGCATGTGATGCTTTGTTGAAATAGTGATTAGATAGAGAAATAACCAACAACTATTTAAATACCTATTTTGTAACTTTTTGAAAAGAGGAAGCATTTTTTTGAATTTTTAACGGCTGGTTCAAAATTCTCTAATAAACCCGGGCCCCGGGTTTATTACAAATTGTTATATTTATGGATATTTCAGCCGTTTCTGAACCGATTTTGATCAAACAAAGATGATTTTATTGTTTAAATATTATGCTCTTTCAAATTTTACACTCAGTTTTTCATTACCTCACAAACCAATTAAGTAGTCTAGCGCCCTCTCTACCAAAACTCAACTTTCCCTTTAACGATTTATAAGATTAAGAATTCTGTTTTTGTATTAATTCAACCAGGTATGGCAAAGGTTTTGGACTGCTCGGACCCATCGTAGGAGAGGAGAGTGTACTTAACCAGCCCAACTCCGTCTATGGAATCTTATTTTATTGTGTGCAAATAGGTTTGGGTAAGTAAATTTTCAGCATTCATTACCAAGACCACGAAAGTCAAGGGGTTGGACATTGATGTAAATGAGGGCAGCTTTGAACGTATCTCCTTTGCATAGCAAAGCAACCAGATGATGCATTAACCATGATGCATTAACCGCTTGTTGCTTCTTTGCCATGCAAAGGGGATACGTTCAAGCTTCAAAGCTGCCCTCATTGACATCAATGTCCCAAGAAAACACTAGAATGATGAGACGTGCCCATGCCTATGCCATGGCATGACAAAACAAACAGATGCTCCATGCAATATTGCATCTATAGAGCTAGAGCATCCATTCTTTAAGTCATGTTGTGGGCACGTCTCTGAAGAATACAAAATGATGATATTTTTATCAAATAAAATGCTATTTTAGACTGTATATGTACATTTAAAAAGAGGATCAAAATACATTGTAAAGAATGTTAAATTGTTAATGTCCTTTTGGCGGTTGGAATGTTTTTCTAGAACTTTGTGCAAATTCATAGCAACAATTTGAATAACAGTACTGTACTTTCTGAAACATGTTATTATCCTTGTCTTTTTGCCTTCCTTTATAATACAGTATTATTTTCAATGGCAATGTTTCTTTTGTTCTTTATCCATATCTCTTTTGCTTGTTTTTCCTGCTTCATCATTGCTTATTATTGTGATATTGTAAATGCTGTTTAATTGCCGTATTGGGTATTACAGCCAAACCTGTCCTCGTGGTCGCCTGTCTACCTATATATAGCAGCCAACCTGCCTATAGTGGCCACCAAAAGTGATCCCTGCAGAGAAAAACACTGTTATAGAACTTGGGGGTGTTTCACAAAGATCCTAAGTTGAACTTACATGTAACTCTAAGTTGGACATAGAAATTATGGAAAGCCATTAGTTTCTTTGAACATCTGTTGTAAAAGTGATTTTAAAGGCATAAAATGTTGATTAAAATCATAATAATATTATTATTTTCTATTATCAAGGAGATTCCATGTTCTTGATGTAAAATGGGTGATAGTCTAAAATACTTGCATTCCTGCTTTTGAATTTATTTCATTCCAAGGCTACAAATGGCTTTCCATAATTTGTAAATCCAACTTAGGGTCTTTGTGAAACACCCCCTGACTGTTAGACGTCACCTGCATACAGTGGCTATTTTCCTTGTTTCCCTTAGGTGGTCACTATTTACAGGTTTTACTGTAATACCTAAAAAGGCAATTCAACGACATTAACAATATTGATCTTTATATACCTCACATCGAGAATACTGCAATCTGATTGGTTAAACGAGCGGGCCTCTTTTTCAATATGCCCGCTCAGAAAACAAACAAAACAAACAAAGCGGGCTTCGGAAATCATATTGATTTTTTGCCCGCTCAGCAAACAAATAAAATAATAAAAACAAACCAAACAAAGCGGACTCCAGGGGATCATATTGATTTTTTCACAAAATGTCCATAGAGATGCGTGTTATAAAAGCTTCTCTGCGAGCGGAGGTCTTGTTTTAGCTTGTGAAAGATGCTCGCACAGATTTCCCAAAGAGTAGTTTGAAAAGAAATACAGAATATTTTTACCCTCAGTGATCTCAAAACCATGATATGACCCTGGGCGCAAGCGCCTCTGGTCATATCATGGTTTTGAGACCACCTCGGGCCTATAATTTTCAATATGCCCCTCAAATCAGTCAATAATGTATAATATTCTTTTTGTGTTCACTCAAACAGCTGCGGTTGTGAGCTATGGTGCATCTATCTTCCTTCTCCTGATGTCCGCTATGTCGATGACGGGCTGCTTCTACCTGGCCTACATCCTCATGTTTGTCCTGGAGGATGCCTGTCTCGTCTGCATATCAACGTACATCGTCAATACCGCCCTCTTTGTCATCAATCTGCTCAGGTGGAACTCGGAACGGAGAGAACGGAAATATTCTGGGAAGAAAAAGTCACATTGATGAATGGCCCACAACTTAGTAGTAAATATTTCAATTTTTTTGATAACAATTAAAAATTGTTCAGAATTGTTCATAAATTGTTCAGAATATACCGTATTGTGATCAGGACTGTAGTTAGTGTCCTTATAACATTGAAGAGATTATACGATAGCGGATTCTGCAATAAGTAATTCAGTGTTTTATAACGCTACACAATTTATTATTGAACATTACGGTATCATATTTTAGAAATAAAGTATTAACCCGTCGCTATGGCAGGGGGACCTGGGGGTGTTTCACCAAACACTGAAATCAATATTTAGCATCTTCTCAATCACTAAAAATCGCTAATTGATTTTAGTGTTTAATGAAACGCCCTACTGGTAGGTCCTGTCTTGACTGTATGGGGGATTGTAAATCTTGTAGGGAACATGTTACAATTGTAACTTAACAGTAATTAACATGATACTAAATCTATATAATCAAATTTATAAACTATTGTTGATTTATTTGGTGGTTATTTGATTCTTTTAACCCCCATTCTATGCCATAGATTGCTATGTTAGGCAGATATTGGACATCATATATTTTTGGAAATTGTATGAATAGAAATTGCTTGATTTGATGCACTTTATTTTATAGATGTTGAGTACTGAATAATGTTGTTTTTGTCTAGCATATATTTTCTTTGAAATAGACTAGATGTCCGGGCCAAACTTCCTTATAATTTTTTGATGAGATAATATCCTTCGAATTGTCATCAAAGGTTGTCATTGGTAAAACAAGATTCTTTGTGAGCATTCTTATGATGCTGATTCTGATGGCTATTTTAGGGGATTTTCTGTTTATATAGGGCCAGACTTATTTCATGAAGGAGCTGCCATTGTGTTATGAATTTGATATCTAGACCTGAAAATCTGCACATTCCAAGTCCTTGCCGTATGCAATGACTATAAAAGATATAAGCCTATTTTGAGATAATAGATGTATTACCTTTAAGACTGTGTAGTGTGTATGTATATCACCGTATAATGTACTGTATTTGTGTACGTTTCTGTCATTCTTGAAGATTGCTCTGTAATATGTGTGGTTGCAATTTAGCACATTTATGCAACTACCATTTGAAATAACAAAGTTAATTTTAAGTATTAATGCCTGTCATTAGATGAATAGATTTATTTCTGCTTCAGTTAACTTGTGTTCAGTAGTCTGCATCAGTAATTGTTATTTGTATTTTATTTTTCTGCGGTTATATACATATATATGCGAACTAAAAATAACACAAATCTTTATTATGATCATTTAGTTTAACACAAGTATGTTTTAACCATTGCTATAGAAAATTTGGTCTGTAGATGTGGTGAACAATTCATTAAATTGAATTTAACTTTATTTCAGCATCATTAACGATTGGATTTGATTGATAACAAAGTTAATTTTAAGTAAAAATTTGTGTTAGATGTATCTATAGGTTTCTTCTCTATGTTTATTTTCTTATTTTACTTTGAATGTTCTAGATTATACATTTTATGTAGAATATTACCTGTTATCTTCCTGAAAATGTATGTGTGCAATTTCTGAACAGAATGCGGAGAACAAGTTCTGTAATATGTCAGCATTTCATGTATGGAGTGTTGATGGCTTTTAAGAAAATTTGTGTTTATTTGCAAAGCAGATCGTATACATTAATTTTAATTTGATTTTATGTTTTAAAATCTTTGCCAGCTGTATTTGAATTAAAAGCTACAATTATTCATAACTATTCTTTGTTGATAAGTAATGAGAAAATATGTTCACTTTTTTCACCTGTTAAGCCTTAAAATGATTTGATTAAGTTTGACGTTTTCCCCTCTGACTATAAAGTTGAGAGAGAATGTAAAAGTTTATGTCTTGAATTTGCTAAAGACTTGCTTGTTTTATTTTGCTAATTTCCATTTAAAATGGATTTGAATGGTGTCGTAACATAAAGATACATAATATATCAGTTATATATTTTTATATTTTGATCAAAATATTGCCATTTGTTTGCTCTATGCTTTTAGTATTGTCCGAGGTGCATTTTAGGAAATAGCATGTTTTGATTGCAAACACAAAACTGAATTAATGAAAATTATTAATTGCCACAAAAAAGTTGTTATATGTCATCAGTTTATTTTGTGTTTGATATTTGTGGTCACAATAATATGTCTTAAGTATTTGTACGAATTATACACATATATTTAACATGATGAATGTTCTAAAGAACGAACTACAACATATTTCTATCATTGTTTTTTCTTTCATGATCGGTTTATGGGTATTTATCTGTTTGTGATTTTTCTGAGCTATTTATTCTGTGTTTGGTGTAATTGCCACGTAATGTTTTTTGCTGCAAGTGAGTATATGTGTACATTTTTGCATGTGTATGTGGTGTTTGTGTGTGGCATGTGTATGTGTTGTGTGTATGTCTGTGTTTGTGTGTGTCTATTTTTTGTATGTGTGTATGTGTGTGTGTGTGTGATTGATATGTGTACATGATTTATATATATACCTTTCTCTGATTTTGAGAAATTAAAGTTTCAGGCATCATCTAGTTCTTAGATCAAATATGTCTAGACCAAGAGAACACAAACCACTGTTTACACATGTTCATTAATCAAGAATCACATGATCCCTAATATATGAAGAATATAAAAGCCATGACTGAACAATGAACATCTAAAGATAGATATAGAAATTTGAAAATGACCTACTGTAGTACAATCTCGCGTCTTGTACAAAAGTTCTCTTGCAAGCTTTTAATCATAAATAACCTTTGGTCATCTTCTAAAGTGGTGTTTGAATTGTAATCTTTCATTCATAATCAAGACGTAGTCATTTTAGTCGACAAGATAAGTTCTGTGCAAATAGAAGCTTCAATCACCTTACCAGAAAATCTGAATCGTATGACACCTAGTATCATTCTATACTTGTTAAGATGGTTCGATGTGGTTATTTTTAATAATGGGGAAGCAAGGGGGAGGAGAGGCAAGGTGAGATATGCTATTACCACTACTATAGGCAGTGGCATAGCGATGTCAGGGGAGGGGGGGGGGGGGGGGGGGGAGGGACACGTGCCTCCCCAATAATTTGAAAAAAACAATAGGAAACATAAGGGGACATTTTTTGAAAGAAAAATAAATATTTAAGGTGTGCCCCCAAATAATTTGGCGTGCCCCCCAATCAGTCCGACCATGCAAAAACCACTACCACCACCACCTTGAATAAATAACACCAAACCCCCTTTGCCCCCCCCCCCCCAATTTTGAGTAACCTATTCCTCAAGAATGTGTCTGCTAGTGTCATACGTTTAATATGTTCTAAATATAATATACAAGGGGTTATTGATCAGCTTCTGACCTGATTATAATAGATGTGCACTATTTTAACTCTGGCTTTTACAAGTTTTCAGATTACTGACTGTATTTGGTAGCACATCACAATCCATCCATATCCATCCCCCATTAATCCATCCATCCATCAATTCATCCATCAATCAATTCATCCATCCACCAGTACTGCTATCCACTCGTCAATCCTTCCATCCATCCATCAATCTCCCCATCCATCCATCCACCCATCCCCATCAATCCATCCATCCATCCACTCATGAATACATCCATCCATCAATTCATCTATCCATCCAACCATCCATCCATCCATCCATCCATCCACCCACCCACCCACCCACCCACCCATCCATCCACTCATCCATCCATCCATCCATCCATCCATCCATCCACCCATCCATCCATCCCTCCATCCATCAATTCATCCATCCATCCATCCATCCATCCACCCACCCACCCATCCATCCATCCATCCATCCATCCATCCATCCATCCATCCACTCATCCATCCATCCATCCATCCATCAATTCATCCATCCATCCATCCATCCATCCATCCATCAATTCATCCATCCATCCATCCATCCATCCACTCATCCATCCATCCATCCATCCATCCATCCATCAATTCATCCATCCATCCATGCATCTACTCATCCATCTATCCACTATCTATCTATTCCTTTGCTAATATATTCATATTCGATGATTTTACTCCTTCACAATATAGAATTTATAAAATAGAATTTTGAATACAATAAAAAGTAATACTTGTATTATTTATTTTACATTTTTGACACATAATGAACTGAACACTGCAATATCATTAAACAAAACAGTATTATCTTTTATATGAATGAGGTCATCATAATCGGCAACAACACTGTATTAAATGAATGATAATATACATCATTTATACACTATAAAAGACATCAATAGAGTGGTGAAGTGTGATGTCATAAATGATGTCATAAACATTTTTTTTTAGAATTTTCAAATTTGGACTTCATTTTCAGAAAGAGCATAACAAATAATGTCCAAATACCAAAAATCAAAGGAATAGGTTACGTATTGGCTGAGATATGCCCATCCGAATGATTTTTTTGTCAATGGGCAATCAGATGTGCACTGGTTCCTAAATTTAGGAACCACTGCACTACAACACTGATTGCCTATTGAATTAAAATTCATTCGGATGGGTATATCTCAGCCAATACGTAACCCATTCCTTTGATTTTTGGTATTTGGACATTATTTGTTATGCTCTTTCTGAAAATGAAGTCCAAATTTGAAAATTCTAAAAAAGTGTTTTTATGACATCATGGCTTCTGTACTCTATAGGTCAAACAATAAGGAAAGAAGGAGAGAGAGGGAGGGGGGGGCGAAGAATTGAAGGAATTATATTGAAAGATGTTTATATTCAGTTTGTCAAATGTCAATGATAAATAACTTGTACATAATATATTTGTATAAATTCACTTGAACTTATTACTTTCTAGAAAGTAAAAAACACTTAATATTTCGTATTTCTCATTCAGAATAATTACATTTTATGTTCAGCCTCCGATAGTGTGATTTCATTGTCAATATTTCATCAAACTATATATATTTGTCTAAACCTATTCAAAACAAAATAATTTACTCTTTAGTGGAGTCACCAGGCAGTATGAGACACAACAAATATGTTTTCAGAAATGCATGAATCACAACAAATGATGTTGAGTAAGGATAAGCTTTATTCCCTATCATGGCAGCCAAAGTTATGTAAATTATTTTATATACCCAACCCACCATAAGCCCCCATAAACCCACAAAAAAAGTGTACAGGTTTTCAGCTTTACGGCGTTGTCAACGTTTTCCTTTAAAAAAGGGTTTGGTTTTTAGCACCCACAAAACAGGTACTTTTTCAGGTCCACAAGTTTTCTACGTTAGGGTCCATTTCAGAGGTTGATGGACACGGATGGGTAGCACCTTTGTACGAGATTGACCCCCCGGGCATAAGCCTAGGAACATATCAATTGAGCCAAGCCCCCCATTATTAGTTTTCAGAGGCCACTCCAGTTATATTTGTATGCAAAATTTGAAAGCAATGTTTGTTTACTTCATGCTATTGCAACAGCTCGCCAAAGCTTGCGTGGCTTTTAATAGCAACAAAAGCCTCATAAAAAAAGTAGACAAGTAAAACAAAAAAACACATTACAATCAATAGAGGAAAGCTAGAAATATCTGAAGTTTTTATCATATAATATAAAACTGCATCTTGGAAAAGAGAAAGCATCCAACCTTTCAACATAAATATCATACTTACTTTAAAATTGCATATACAACTTTATAAAAATGGCAGACAAATGTATATCTTGGAAACAAAGCATTATACGTTTTAGTCAATAACTTATTCCATTTCACATACAGTACATTATACATGCAAAATAGATTCATGCTTTCTTACGTTTTGCATATATTAATATATTTTGATGAGAATACACATGCTGTAAATGTACATAATCAAACCAGACAAGAAAACAGTAATAAATTAGCTAGAAAGACTCAAAACACTCGTGGAATGGCTTGCCATTGTTTATCAAACAACAAGACACTGTGGCTTTTGTCTTGAAGACTTCAACGAAAACTTACATTTCCCTTGGAGAAATAAATATCTGGATACAAGAGATTTGGACCTGGGACCTGTTGAACAGAAGCCATCTTGTCCCAACCACTGAGCCTCAACACCTACGAGCAGACCCTGTTCATATAAGATTCAAAACCAGTCATACTGGATTCTAACAATTTCTAAATTTGTGTAATCATTTTTGGCAACTGCAAAAAAAAAAAAAAGAAAGCTCAGTTGCCTTGCAATGTGGGGTAAGAAATCAAATTATTTCTTACAGTGTCAATTATGCACATTTTAGTGATTTATATTTACTTAGTTGTTCTCATGGCCAGGTATTAGGTTAAAAGACATCTGCACAACTCACAATAACATGTTTATTTACAATCAAAACATTCAGCACCATGTATCTTTAAAAAAAAACCTTGATTTTAATAAGCACACGTACGTTATTACTCAGCAGCATTCCACACAATACAAACTTTGATATAAAATGGAGGCAGTTGGAAGATAGTCACGGTGTTCTCATTCAAAGAAGACCTTGATTTTCCATAAATGATGAGCACTAACACATTGTCATTGCATCGTCAAATCATTTTCATGATAACGGTGGTGAATATTAAACCCTGAATTCTGCTTTTTCTTTTTTTTGCATCTGCAATAACAAGTCATAAAGACAGACAGTCTACTGATACCAATCCATTTACCATTTCCTTAACAGATATTGATTGCAAACAAAAATGTGTCATTTCCTATAATGTGAATAAATAGCACACACAGGTGCAGAGCTTTACATTATACACAAAGTAAAACTAGGTTGAAGCAATATATATATACTGGGAACTTAGGTCTTTCCCGATCACGTTAATAAATCACATCAATAGATGCATGCTGTTATAAATGATGATATATAGCAAAAGTAGGTTAAATCAATATTTCATTAATAATTTACTAGAACAATATAGCCATCAAAGGCTAAACATGCTCATATATGTGTATTAGATGCATTAAAGGGATAGTTGAGTTCTGGTAAAGAGAGTACAGTTTTGGTCAAACTGAATATTAGTAACCAAAACCTGCACCATTACATTACAAAGTACTAATAGTTATAACTCTACCATGCTCGAAAGGAATAAAACATTACAAATGACTAAGTAAAGGGCCTGTTATCATTCAAAAAGAGCCATTAAAACTCAAGAGGGCGCTCTCTAAACACTCATCGGTTTCAACCATTTTAAACAAAATATTGTGCATTTGACATTTTATTGAAATAGTGATTAGATAGAGAGATAATCAACAAAACTATTCAAAAACCTCTTGTAAATTGTTGAAAAGAGGAAGCATTTAAAAAAAAATTCTAATGGCTAGTTCAAAATCATGGAATAAATGTGGGGCCCCACAATTATTACAAATGGTTATGTTTATGGATATTTCAGCCATTTCTGAACCGATTTTGATCAAATAAAGTTCATTCTGCCTCATTGAAAAGAAGACAAGTTAACATCAAGGGTCCATTGCAGAAAAAGAAAGAATCAAAGACAACTTTGCTTTACACATAAATCTACTGCATAAAAGCTGCTATTGATTTCAAGTGAAAGTTGTGTTTGATTCATGAGCTAACACAAAGTTGAGATTGAGACATAGAAGCATGAATATACACAATGAATAACATCAATCATAACTTTGATTTATATTATCTTTATGCAATAAGACGTGGTCTATTGCAAAGTTGTGTTTCAAAGTTTTGATTGATCCTAACTCAAGTTTAGTCAATATGTCCTTGATCTATAAACTCTTTGTAAGCTAACATTTTTATACCATGAAAAAAAATCAACTATGTTGTATATTTTTCAGGAACAAAGAAACCTTAAGTTAGTTAAGCGTATCAAAATTGAAACAACCTTTTCTTGGAAAAAATTGAATCAAATTATTTGAATATCAACAAATGCGTCAAAACAGGTTCAGAATGAATTTTCATGATCAGAAATGATTGTTTTTTCCTATTAACAAAACACATGGAATATTATGAACAAATCATGTAAAACACAAAAATGCAGCATGTGATACCATTCTAATACCATTGATACAAATAACAACTTATAGTCATAATATATTAGCTCATTCACAACGGGTCCCCCAACAAATTTAGCTGGGTTCTATGGAGATATGCAATGCCAAAATCAAGTCTTGAATGTGTGAAATATAAAGAGGTTCATAAAATAAATCAGTCTTTATGGGAGTTTCGTTCAGTATGTCACTGTGATCATCATCAAAGGAAACAGAAATAAAGAGGTATATAGAATTTAAAATACCTTTTTAATTTGAATCGCAATGGTACCGTTAGGCACAAGATTAAGTATTTATGTTCATGATTCAAGCCCATGCTATTAAAGACAGGTCTAAGTTGACCCACCGGGTTCCCGTAAGCAATGGGTTAACCTGTTCCCTCACAAGATTTTGCAATCCTCATAGAGTTAATACAGTACCCACTAGGTTCCCTTAGGCAGTGGGTTATCAAAATTATACTACCCATGATGCAAAAATAGTTGATATGATAAAACAAATCTTGTGCTACATTCTAGGAATGTGAAATGTGAAGCAATAAATGAATGCTTCAAAATGTTTTTACTGAAAATGAGAATGTAATTCAAGACTGGAAGGGAAAACATTCAATAAGTCAAAATGGAAGAGACAATGACATTAACAACAGATCAGATATCAGAAGATAGATATCACAAATATTGTGGAATATGTTTAGAATGTCTTTGACATTTAAATGGAATATGAAAGGGGGTTTCTAGTGTGGAATGGAATCAATCTGTAGTTTTCTTTCAACAGTGGAAGAGAATACATTAAATTCAGTCAAAATGGAAGAGACAAAGACAGCAGATCAGATATCAGAAGATAGATAACACAAATATCGTGGAATATGTTTAGAACGTCTTAGACATTTAAATGGAATATGAAAGGGGTTTTCAGGCATGCAATAGAATCAATCTTTAATTTCCTTTCAACAGTGGAATAGAATACATTACATTTACACAAAAGGGACAATGACATAAACAACAGATCAGATATCAGAAGCTAGATATCACAAATATTGTGGAATATGTTTAGAACGTCTTTGACATTTAAATGGAGTATGAAAGGGGTTGTCAGGCATGCAATAGAATCAATCTGTAGTTTTCTTTCAACAGAGGAAGAGAATACATTGAGTTAACATGGAAGAGACTGACAAAGACAATATATACCATAAGATTGATATCACAAATATTGTTGAGCATGTTAGAATGTCTTTGACATTAAAATGGAATATGAAAGGGGTTTTCAGGCATGCAATGAATAAATCTGTAGTTTTCTTTCAACAGTGGAAGAAAATACATCGAGTCATCATGGAAGAGACTGACAAAGACAATAGATATCATAAGATTGAATATTGTTGAAGATGTTAGGAATGTCTTTGACATAAAATGGAATATGAAAGGGGTTTTCAGGCATGCAATAGAATCAATCTTTAATTTCCTTTCAACAGTGGAAATGAATACATAACATTTACACGAAAGGGACAATACCATAAACAACAGATCAGATATCAGTAGATATCACAAATATTGTGGAATATGTTAAGAACGTCTTTGACATGAAATTGAATATGAAAGGGGTTTTCAGGCATGGAATGGAATCAATCTGTAGTTTCCTTTAAACAGTGGAAGAGAATACATTGAGTCAACATGGAAGAGACTGATCAAGACAATATATATCAGAAGATTGATATCACAAATATTGTTGAGTATGTTAGATTGTCTTACGACATTTAAATGGAGTATGAAAGGGGTTTTCAGGCATGCAATGGAATCAATCTGTACTTTCATTTCAACAGTGGAAACGAATACATAACATTTACACGAAAGGGACAATGACATAAACAACAGATCAGATATCAGAAAATAGATATCACCAATATTGTGGAATATGTTAAGAACGTCTTTGACATGAAATGGAATATGAAAGGGGTTTTCAAGCATGCAATGGAATCAATATGTAGTTTTGTTTCCACAGAGGAAGAGAATACGCCGATTCAACATGGAAGAGATGTTTTAAAAACATGGATGATTATGATTAACAAAATCAACATCATATAAAATATGATAACAATTTTGTGTCGACTTATGTTCAATAAATGAACATTTTAACACAGAATATATTCACTATTATATGCAGTAATCACTTTGTGATAAATCAAGTCACATGAAGAATTTTAATAAGATATCTATAGGCTTCTCAGTCCCTACTGATATACCCCAAATGAACATACAAGAAACTGTCTGTGACTCTTAACACTACTGTTGCCATGCCAGGGAAGCAGCTTTCAGTGCAAAGCGATACACTATTAACTGATAGCAACAGACAAGCATAAGGGCCTGTCATGATCCAGAAGTTCTTGTAATTTGCAAACCTCAAAAAGGTATCAAGAAATGATAAACCTGAATACAACATATGGATATATAAATGCTGGGTATAATTAAAACAAATATAGAGATATGTGTTTATTTCTTTGCAAACCATATTACAAAGTCCCTGAATACGTAAGAGGACAGAAGCAAATATATTTGTATGTGTAAAGTAATTAATTACAATGACATTTTTACCATGTCTATATAAAATGTATTGGTACACAGCCTTTTGTTATAGCTTTAAGATCAGCTGCTCAGCCTCTAATTATAAGAAATACAAAATAAATAATTTGTAGGATGATATGCTCAGGTCAATATGTCTCAGAAAAAAGAGAATTATTCTGAAAATCTATCTGCGATGTAAATTGTATTCTGAAAAATATTTGTGAAAAAATGTTTACCCAAGCACACATTTGGCTCCAAAATATTATAGTGACGTAGATAATGACAAATTTGGCTTGGAAAGTCGTTCTCGGAATACCGCCCTAGAGTGAGAGGTCAAACTCAATGGAAACAACGGTTATTCATTTCCAAATGAAATTATGCCAAGACTTTGACAGTTGTTTATAGGTAGGGCAGTGAAAACAACATAACCTAAATTGTGACCGGCTATAGCAAAACCCGGCACTTGTCTGTAATTCATGTTTTGAAGAAATGGGCATTTTTAGTTCACACAATGTGTGTAAAAGACCTATGATTGTAAAATTGAAACAATCATATCTTCACCAATTATTGTCCAATTAGTTAAAACAAAGCATCAAATGAAAGCTTGTGATGAGGCCTTTCTAATGGTCTGAAAATCAAAATTTTGATGTTTACCGACAAGTGCCAGTTTTGCTATAGTCGGTTAAAATTGTGGAGCAGAGACGAGATTCATACTTGATGCTGTAAATTTTTGTTTCCAGAGGCTTTAGGCAGTGAAAGCGAGCATGGTAGATTAGAATTAAAAATGTCCGCCTCATGCATGGGATGTCCCGGATTCAAACCCTGACCAGGTCATTTTAGGCAGTGTCACACACAATTTTCCCCGACTCAGTTCAAATTATCTAGATAATAGTTATCGTGATAATTCACTTACGTAGGTGACAGACAGGCTACAAATTATCTAGACAATTCAATTATCAAGATAGTTGATGGAAAGTCAATAAGCGCATATAAAAGTAGCAGCGTGTAAACATTCTGTGTACACGTTTCTCATTGGCTGCCTCTGCGCACTGGGTTGTCACTGTGTAATTTCCTGTGAAATTTCTTGGTTTGTTGTAGGATTTTTCAGGAGAATTTTTCGCAGAATATTTCGCGGGAAATTTGGTGACAGACTAGATAATTGGCCCCTGTGCGACACCGGCTATTGAAGACTTTAAACATGGTATCTTCTTTCTTCTAGCCAGGCCATAAAGGAAGTGAAATGCACAGAGCTACCACGGGATTAGCCATCTTCTGTAGCTTTCACAGTAGCTTTTGCGCATAGAGACCCAAACCTTGGTGTGATATGCGCTATAGAAGACCTGTTTATTATTATTCACTGCTCTAGTAGATGTGTGTAGGTAGCCTGGGCTACAGAAATGGAGATATGCACCACCGTCCGCACCTCCCCTTGGTACATGGGAACAGACTGGTGATCAGTTCTCCACTGCAGAGCCGCATGTCTCAAAGCACAGGTTTATGAATATAAATTGGTGATTATTTGTTTCCTACATCCTCCAATAAGCTTGTAAATTAATGTAGACTGGAGATCACTTCTATGTGCTACTATATGGCTCAAAGCGCTTGTATATGGCCATAGACTGATGATCCATTGTTGGGTTCCCCGTCTCAAAGCTCTTGATTTTGGCCGTAGACGAGAGAATTTCTTTGTCCTTGGTTCTTGGTAGCAATATTCTCATCCAAAAGTGCTTGTACATGGCTGTAGACTGGAGATCAGTTCTTGGTAGTAATGCTCTACGTCTCAAAGTGCTTGTATATGGCGGTCACGTACGTCATCACCGACTTCCAGTCTGGTCTCTCCATCTTTACCATATCATCGATATCCTGCAGGAATAACAAGAGGAAACACAAAAAAATGTGTCAAGGTTAGATAAAAGATAAAGTAAAACATCTTTATCATTGATATAATATGGCAGCTATGATTGTAATATAATCATCAGTTTACAGAACTGATTCCAAAGTGCTTATGGGCCATTCTTGGTCACATGTGTGACCCAAAATATGAAATTTTTTGAAATAGGATGCTAATATTTCAGTAAGTATAGGAGGTATGATGATGTGAACTTCATATATGACTTGCATATGTTGAAGTCTTTCAAGTGTAACACAAAAGATTTTATTAGGATTCCGTTACCCAAGGACAGAGGTCAAATGGCATCGGTCACGTGTGTGACTTTGCACGGGAGCATTTTTGAAGAATTTTATAAAACTCAATTTCACTTTGAAAATCCTGTGAGATATGAAAAGCTCAAATGTTCATATTAGTATCAGACAACAGATATATATCTGTAAGTAAGAAAATGGTACAAAAAATAAATAAACTCAAACAATTGTTTTTTAATGTATGTTATTGTGTGGGGATGTCTGGGTCACGTGTGTGACATACTGTACAATGTGAATGGAAATGGGAATTTTACAAATATTAGGTTTAGATAGTCACATGAAGTTCAATTGTCACAAAGTTGGCATCAACATGTACAGGAGAGTAAGAGGAATGAGCTAGCTTAATTATTTTTGTTATGAATTTTTTTTAAATATTTAATTATGCAAATTTATGCAAATGAGTAATGAATTTTCAATATTTAGTATAAAACATATATTTTATAAAACCTTAGATATTGATCTTTCCAATAATGGAATAAAACAACAGAAAAAACAAACTTTATTTTTTCCGAAAAAGTTTCACTTTTCAAAGAATGGCCCTTACACCACAAAACGACCGTTATGTCGCGGTGGTAGTTTCTCTGTTATTTGCTGAAATAGTCAAATTTCGTTTAAAATATGAGATTCAGAATTTTAGTATTTCCTGAATGAAGGTATTTAAATCTAACTTCTGTGTAATTTTGAGTGTAAGAAATCATGTTAAAATATGATTTTTTTAATTGAATAAAAATGATCAAATTACAGAGCTTGAATGGACGCCGATTTTTGAAGCGGCCCGTTCTCTCCTTAACTTCAAAACTGCTTTTAAAAGCCTTGTTTCAAATCTTTTTGAGAGGGTTAGCTTAGTCTGAATATATGACATTTTAAAGGTATCGACTTCTACTTTATGTCATGTGAAAATCAGCACAATCATTTTTTCTAACTTATTGGTTGTCTTGGGGTGTAAGGTCACATGTATGTGAGTAACATACATGGTCTCAACCATCTCTCCATCTTTACCATGTCAATATTCATCCTCCAAAGATAGGGGAAAAGTAATATAGAATGAATGAAGGTCATAGTCATCAAATAAATGCAATGCGGTTCAAGAAATTTACATTTGAGAAAATAATGTATACAATTGTATCTTGTAACAGTTATACATATTCATATCTCATTTTCAATTTGTTTTTTATCTTTTCAATGATTCTCTGTCCAAAATGGCAACAACAAAAAATATCTGAGAATGTAATATATGCTTACGTATTAAAATAGTTTTAACCTCATTAAGTTGTGCTTGTCTTTTGTGTTTAAATACAGTCAGCCCTGTCTATAGTGACCTCTCAATAGAGACAGAAATGGTTTCACTTTAGGGGGTGGCATTTATGGACAGGTTGATACATACAGCAGGGCTCCACACTTCCCTTTTTTTTGTCAGTCTTCCCCTTTTCTGGTGGCTGGAAAGACAAATTTACTGGCTCGAAAATTTAATTTCATGAGTAATCTTTTTACTATTCAAAATATCACTCTTTCCTGATCAAACCTGTGATGATAGATGAAACATGACATGGAAGAAAAACAGATTTGTCAAATTTTGTCAATGTTGGGTTGAAAATCTGCTTGCCCGATCAGGCCACCAAAATATGACTTTTATACATTTTTGATTGCCCAAAGTGCAATTTCACTGGCCCCTGGCCAGCAGGCCAGTACGAGTGTTGAGCCCTGCCATACAGGTATTTATTGCACTATGGGATTCAAAATAAGCAGTCACTATAGAAAGATGGCTGCAACAATGAGGTTGGCACTGAATCAGGTTTGACTGTAGATGCAAAATATATACTTCACTGTCTTACCAGAATGGATGAGATTCCAATGGACTCCCCTGCTCTGAAGGCATATGTGAAATTCCTTTTCTGTAAATGATGGGAAAAAAGAAAGGGATTATTGAAATGACACAAAGAATATTATATTTCACCTGTACAAGTGATGATTCACAGCACATAACTTATTTTTAAATCGCTCCAAATGAGATACCAATATTCATGTAGATCTCATGGGCCCGTTTCATAAAAGGGTCTTATGTTATGTTAAAGTGAGGCCTGTAAAGTGTCTAACTCCACGAAAATTACTTGGAGCTTCCTCGTTTCTCTTCTACCGTGTTGTTTAGCTTATGGTAAGAGAAGAATAAAATAGGGTTAGATTTTTTCAAATGCCCCTTTAGTATGACGACATCTATCATTCAGCTCAAACGCGTTAACAAACGGTCATAAACCTCATAAACGTCCGTTGTAAAAGCTGACGCATATTTTCGCTTTTTAAACCAGGAAAGCAGTGTTCTTTTTCAATGAAACTTTCACACATCATTCGGACATATCTTACAATGATTTTGGTACAGGATTGAAGTCTCGAATGTCATTTTGGGCAATATCTGACACTTTACAGGCCTCACTTTAAGACCGCCTTAACTGTCCTTTGTGATCGGAGCAAACGCCATCCGTATGCCCATAGATCAGTCACAGTCAAGTGACAGTTAAGACGGTCTAATAACATAAGACCCTTTCATGAAACGGGCCCCAGGTCTCTGATGTGATATTTCCACTAAACCATTTTTCTATATTAGTTTTCTTTTTACCAAAACATTCTTATCTTAATTGGTAAGCTGCAATGCTAGAAATTAACTTTTTTCCTCGTGGCTTATTCAGGAAAGTAAAATTAAGCATAGTAGCGAGCAGGTCAGTGCTAATTTTGAGCCCTAATGAAGGTTTCAATATGTGCATTATAACTTGATGGCTATTAATTTCAAAAGGAGACAACGTACATAGCCAAGACCCTTTCATAAAACAAGCCCCAGATTAAGGGTTCAAGATGTGCATTATAAATTGATGGCTATTAATTTCAAAAGGTGGAATTAGGAACGCTACTTTGAGAATGCTACACCCACCATGTCTTGGTTGTTGGGAACAACGTTCATGTAGCTAAGACCCTTTCATGAAACAAGCCCCAGATTAAGGGTTCAAGAAGTGCATTATAACTTGATGGCTATTTAAAAAAATGTTAGCCTGAATGCTAGTTTGAGAATACTGAACCCACCATTTCTTGGTTGTTGAGCTCGTTCCAAGGGATCATGTCGGGGATGTAGCTGTGTATCACCGCACAGAAGGCAAGACCATCGTTCCAACTGCTACTGAAATTTGTGATCTCCACTCCCTGGTTGACGGAAACGGAAAATAAATCAAAACCAGATGGTAAACATTTTAACATCACAAAGGTTAAATTTTACTTTCCCCTTATGAAATATGAGATCTCTAGTCCCTGTTTGAAGATACAGTCAAACCTGTCTCAGTGGCCACCTGTCAATAGCAGCCAACCTGTACTGGTGTTTCACTCTCTACATGGAGAAGGTCGTTGATGACTTCTTGGAAACCGGCATGATCAATAAGCTCAGTGAGTTACATACGTCTAAATTCTGTGCTAGAAAAGATTAATAAATGACAATATACAGTCAAACCTAAGTGGCCACCTGTCAATAGCAGCCAACCTGCCTATAGTGGCCACTAAACATGATCCCCTGCAGAGAAAAACAATGGAATGAACCTGTCTATAGAGGTCACCTGTCTACAGTGGCCACTTTTCTTACTTCCCTTCGGTGGTCACTATACACAGGTTTGAATGTACAAACATGACAAGAAAGCTACATGTACCTAGTGAACAAACAAATATGTTAAGCAGAAGCTAAGAATGATCTGAATTGTAACCAAACTTATAACAGAATCGAGGTTTTCTCAAAGACAACAGTATATGGATGTAATTTTTCCAAGAAACAAATCAGGGATGTAGCTGTACCACAATGCAAAATGCAAGACTATCTTAACAAGCTTAGCTACAGAAATTTGCAATCTTTACATCCAGTTGTGATTTGAGAGAAGAACTCGAACGATAGCATTAACAAAAAGCATTAATTACAAAAGGAATTATAAAGGAAGTTTAAAACTATATTTACCTTATAGCCGACTGTTCTCGCCTGGCACCATTTGAGCAGAGCATTCCTCTTGGACCCCCCACCTTCATATTTGACCAGCGTTGACAGCGGATCCTTCTTGTCTGTGGCCTCTCTATAATAAATAGAAAATTGTGACAAAAATATAAATGACCTACAGTCAGAATTGTGTATGTAGTAAAACAAGAAGAAAATGTAATTAAAGACAGGTGATAGGTTCTTGAAAAGGATCAATGTTGTAAATAGAACATTTTCAAAGGAAAATGGCAACTGTTTGAAACTTTACCCTTTGTCTTTTTCAATGTCCAGGGTAGAAATATTTAAAAATAAAAAACTGTATTTAATTACTCTATTACACACCACAGCAAGTGTTACTTTTAATAAAATGTTGTTTCATGTTTGCTTTATTTCTCTCACAAAAAAAAAAAAAAACTTAGTGTCCAGAGAAACCCAAGAAACCTGAAAAAACACTTGGTGATAAAGTGATATTTTACTGCTAGCTTCACTCACCCAATTTTCCTAGCAGTTGGGGAAGACTGATTGCTTGACGTCGGGGAATCGCAGGAGTCCCCCCTCATCGATGACGTGGATGATGTCCTCCTCCCTGATGAGGTGGGTTCTGAGCTAAGAGACTTGGATCTCCTAGACGACAGGGAGTCGGTAGAGCTGGAGCTGGATCTCCTGGATGAGAAGTCTCTGTTTCTTGTGAGAGCATCCCCAATCATCTGTCTTGCCTCGTTGCGTGAGGAGGGCTGTGTCCTGCTACGTCCAATCATGCTGTCATCGTGCGACCGGGATGACGTGGACATCGACAGCTTCTGCGAGTCAGGCGAGGTGATGATGCTCGTAGTCGCCCTCCTGGTGTACTGGGGCTTGGAGGTGCTGCTCTTTGTGATGGCAATGGTGGTGTTCCTGCGCTCCATGGGCGGTCTTGGAGTGGAACCCGGAGAGCCCGGAGGGCTGTTGAAGGGATTGGCACCATTCTGGTTGGTTGGACTCTGAGGGATCTTGGGTTCCTCCGAATCGGCGGCACTCTCAATGGTCTTGATGAGATTCTTGACAGAGAGCTTTCCGTTGCTCATTGTCTTACGTGAGCTGCTTCCTCGAACAATGTCTTTTTCTGAAGATTTCATGTAGGCCTGCATTCGCTGGCGAATCTCATTTTCCGATGGGGGGTTTCGTACCTGATTCTGAGTTGAGGTTGGAGTTGATGGTTTGTGCATCCGCTCGATCTTACGAAGTCTCTCAAGCTCTGCAGAAAGGCTCTTGATCTGCACTTGCAGATCCATTTTTTCTTTCTCCAAGCTTTTCACCTCGTTCTGGGCCTCATTGCGGTAATCGTTGGCAATCACAACCGCTTTCTGGAGGTCGCGCTGGAATTGCATCCATTCCTCGGAATCCCGTGCACTTGTGCGCTTGAGGTCATTGAGGTCTCTGCCAATATTTTGTTTCTCTTCCCTAAGGGTCTGCACAGCCTGGTTGAGGTCTGCTATGGTGCTCAGATGCTGCTGCTTGTCATACTCCTGCCTCTCCACAGTTTCCTCTAGCTCAATGACAGTCTCTTTCATGTTGATCAGCTCTGTCTCCAGTTCTTGCTTCTCACTGTCCAACTCACGGAGTGTTGCCTGGTATCTCTCCACCTGTTCCTCAAAGTGGTTCTTGCTTGACTCAAACACCTCCTCGACCCTCTCCAGCTCTTCCTGTAGCTTCTCTGTGTGGTTGATCCTCTCCTCTAAAGCACGTTCTAATTCCTGACACCGAGACTCTGCCGATTCTTTATCCTGCCTGGCATCCTCTAGTAGTTGAGCCAGATTCAGGCTACCCTTCGGGTCCTGGTACTGGAAGAGCTGAGTCAGCTTGTCCTTCTCTGCTTTCAAGAGTGCTTCACCCTTTTCACGCTCTACTTGGGTGCTTGAAAGTTGGCCCTTCAAGACAGTTATTTGCTGTTCTAGAGACTTCTTTGAGGCAAGCGCAATTCTCAGCATATTTTCCATCTCCAAGAGTTGATTTTTTAACCTATCAACCTCTGACTGAATCTCAACATTGTGTTCCTTCAAGAGATCAGTCAATTTATCCTGTTCCTCTTTGCTTCGTGCTAAGTCAGAAACACCATCAGAAGCCTCTTGGAGAGTTCTTGGAGAGTTCATAGAATCTGTAAACTCCTCTAAATCATACTTCAATTTATGTTCATCGCATACACCTTTTAAGTGATCAACCAATGTTTTCATTTTATCCATCTTGTCCATTTGTCTGTACAAAGCATCAATCACCATTGCTTTTTCCTCTCCAAGCTTATCATTTTCTGTTGTCAGGTCTGTGACATTGTCTTGGAGATCTCTGAGTTCTTGAAGTGTTGCCTGTAGCTCTTCATTCACTGTGTAGTGGTTCTCCTCCATCTGCAGAATCCTGTCATGGAGGTTGGCCATGGAACCTTCTCCATCACTGCTCAGGATGTCCCAGTTGCCATCGGAAATGTTTGATGGCTCATCGGGAAGGACAACAGACCCATCCGAAGAGGAAAATGGAAAACCTGGTAGGATCTGCTCTCCATTCCCATCAGCGATGATGTAAGAGGAGTCCCTATTGGAAGGAGTGTCATCCATCACTTCCACTGCTGCAGCACCTTGCTGGACGATGCGATCATCCACAGGAGGTGGTGAGCCTTCAAGACCAAGGAGGATCGCCTTCTCGCTGTCCGTCCGGGATGCCTGCGTCCCCGAGTCAATGGTCTTGATTCGATCCTTGAGGATGCGGTTCTCGTGGCGCAGGATGTCCATCTGGTTGCGGATGAAGTTGTTCTCCTGCTGCGTCTGCTGAAGCAGATCCTGGATCTCGTTCCAGCCCTGCTGGTTGGCGTCGTTCTTCAGCGGCACCTGAGCCATGTTGCCTGCCATCCCACTCTGCATCGGGATTGTCGGACTGCCACAATATTATCCGAAATCTCTCTGTAGTTTTTCAGCCTTCACCTTGTGCAGGTTCCTAGATGCTACTGCTCATAACATTGTAATGCCATCATGACCTGCAGCAGAAAAAAGAAGAATAGAAGTCCCGTGTTAAGATTTTTCATAAGCTTGCCATGAAAGTATGCTCTCATAAAAAAGAATTAACAAAATTAAAGATGTGCAGTCGTAATTACCTTGTAAGTACATGCAAACCTGCTGATAATTCAAGAACAAATTTGAGGATGCTACATGATTTTAAATACAACATTTCCCCAAATGACAGGTAAAAGTTGTCACAAAAATATGGGTGAAATACTATTATGAGCATGAAGATTACAGCTACTCTATGTTGTGACACTAATCAATTAGCAGTCTACCTGACGTCCTGCACCACAGCACCTTGCGCTAACGGTAATGTAATTAGGAAGCGCTGAGATTTGTGGTCATCCAGTAGAAATGACACTTCATACTCGGATTAAAAGAAAGTTACTTTTATAAGAGACCATCTTTGATCAGGCAAACAAAATAATTACATTAAAAAAAAGACTGTATCAAAGTTAAGCTCATCTGTAATTTTAGAACATAATACCCCTGATCCAAGACTAACTGACTTTGGTATAGTATGCATTTTCCAAGAAATACAAGAACCCCATTTTTTTCCCTGGACATTCCTAAATGGATAAATAAAATATTATAAAGCTTGGATTTGTTCTTACACTTGATGCCTGGATAAAAAACAGACAATATTTGATAGTACAGCAAATAACATATTTTGCAATTGTGATATATTATATTAACCCCTTGCCTGCAGGAACCGAGTGGGCTATGTACAAAGTCTAGATGGGGATTTCAGAATCTCGTAGGGAATGGGTTAAGGAGCTAACTGGTTATTTACAGATAAGGCATGTAGAAGTAATTCAATTTGAAGGGAAAGAGATTTTTGTGTGTGGGGGTATGGTATCTCTGCTACTGTTTATCCTAGGGATATGCTTCCCCTGCCTGCACGTGTGGATCACCAGAGCCCAGATGCCACCCACATCAATCAAGAGTGCCCAATACTTCGCCCACCTGGCCACCCAAACCCAGATTTAAATAACTTGGACCCCGACACTATTTATTGGAAGGATGGAAAGGAGTTACTTAGCACTGTGTGCACCTATGATGTTGCCTAGCTGGAATGCTCCCCAAGGAGTGGACAATGTGCACTTTGTGTGCTGGATTGAGTCATTGAGTGCAGTATGTATCCAATGACCGGGGTAATAATAGTGATGCGCCGCGAGCGTCGAAGGACGTAACGTGCGCTATATAAGTAGCCACCATTATTATTATTATTGGCTAAAAAAGTTGCGTGATGTTGTGTAGGAGCTGCACTGCATACGCAAGAAAAAGAAGAAGATAACTAAAAATACAGAAACACATTTTCACTTGATAATCATCCAAATGGCTCATGATTTGTTTGGGGCCAAAAGTACAGTTGAATGTCACATACACAGATGTAAGCATCTGTTCTCGATTCTAGATGAGAATTAAAGAGTTTTGCATTGAGCTGCTAAAAACCACAATAGCTTGTAGAAGGCTACAAGGCTTAGCTGCCTTGCAGTCAATGAAATCAGTTTAACAATGTACCATGCAGAAAGGACAAACTAGAAAACTGTCAATGCATATCTAATTCTGTGAATACACAAAATAATGACTGTGATGACCAATCTCCAGGTCATTCACACTGAGAGAAGCACCAAAACTGAAAGAAATGTCACAAGTGATTTATCTGCAGTTTCCATTCAATTATTAAGGGCTAGGTCTGTCAACTAATAGATGCTTTATTAAAATCAACAAGTGAAAGAACTCTAAACAGGTGGTTGTATCCAAAGAGATACTGAAGAAATATCATTCAGCTCGCCTCTTTCATGTCTTGAATTATTGTGAAATATTCATATTACCATGTAAGTGCTTTAGTTTCACAAGGAAAAGGAGTTAAAAGATTCAGTGTAAAATGCATTTCAGAACCGTTGAGCTATGAATGGTTTACTTGAACAGATGAGTTTTTAGATGATGTTTAAAAGAGTCAAGCAAAGGCAGGGTTCAAAGGAGATGACTTAATCTAGTTTGGCAGAGTATTCCAAACATGCGATATAAACAGAAATTGTCTCCTTTTATACACTCTCAAAATGCAAAATCACAAAATCTATCAAATGTCATCATACAAGTCTACAAGCCTCCACACTAACTTTTCAATCTACTTGCCCATTCTGGCAAGTAAATTCAGGAATTTTCAATATTTTACTTGCCCGAACAGAAAATTTACTTGAACATACAAAAAATGTGACCAAACATGAAAGATTAATTGCGCTGAGTAGCTCAATCTGCTTGGCAAAATTCACTTTTGTTTATGGGGTTTTAAAGTGGAAAATGGTTACCGTATTTGTCGGTGTATTAACCGCTCCGGTGTATTAACCGCACCCCCTAAAAAAAAAATTTTTTTTTAAATGCGGTTAATACGGTATTAGCCGCACCCGTGTATTAACAGCACCCTTTTTTTTTTTTTTTTGGTTGAAAAAAGGTGCGGTTAATACACCGACAAATACGGTATATCAATTATAACCACTATAATAGGCATTTGATGCTAGATAGAGACATAATTGGTTGGACATGTACATGTATGACAGCTTTTTTAGCCTGAAAAGTAAAACAGTATCTCATGGGCAACAAATTAAAATATGAAAAAAAAGATTTCTCGCCTTCATTGAAGATGTATCAATTTGAACCAGAGAAATTATTGAATGAATACATGTACATACAACTTTACATAGTCACAAATTGATTTCCAAAGTTTTAATGAATAAAATACAAGGCTGAGCAATGTTTAGGGAAATTCACAAGTAAGTCAAATTCAATTAACTTTGCTCACGCACAGTTTGTATCTGAGGCTCCCCTAGTGCTGTATTCCGAATATTGAGTCTGTCAGTAGATGGATCGAGTGCCCATAATATAATCACCTTAACATCCAATGCAGAAGGTTTCACTAGAAACGGGATGGCTAACCTATTACTTAATTAGAAGCGCTAATTCCCCCTTCACTAGGATGTCAGTTATACTTGATTATTTATGCAAGAAGGTCCTTAATGCAACTTATGACTTTCTTGCAGTCACAAGGGCAGAGCTGAATACAGATTTATTTTGAGTTTTTAGGTCACAGGAAATTATCTAAGAAGGCTATAATTAAAGCCAAAAAACAGTATTTGGAGACACCCCACTCACAAAAACGAAAAACACGCTATTATCACTAACCATGCATGAAAGAATATCATAACTTATCTGTTAATGTACAGATTTTGACAAAAACTACGTTGAAATTTAGTATCTTACAGGCAACAAAATGTTCAAAATAAACAAAATCTATGCACAGATTAAATTAAACAGTTGCTCGCTAAATGCAAAACCTATGGCAAATGCTGACACGAAGTGGCCGGCGTAAACGGGCCAAACTGGCGGTGAATTTAGGCACAATGTCAGCGGCATGCATTTATGTTTCAACTGATATTTCTGCATTTAATGATACTAAGGTCAACTAGATTGGCCAATAAAGATACTTTCCAATACTGTTATATGGCTTTAAAACAGAATTGGTTGAGATATAAGGTCCATGACTCCATGATGTATCAAATTAACGCTGTTAGGTAAACAAAAAATCCCGGCCCGTTCTCGGATCGTTAGAATTCTATATCGCTAACGAGATCTCGGATCGGATCGGATCTCGGAGAAAAAAAAAATTGCAATTTGCTCTGAAAAAATGCAGCGTTGTAGACTCATCTTTCTTGTTTTATATGGCAAAAATATTAATAATAATGACGTTTCGAGGCATGTACATATCAATTTTTATGGAAAAATAATATTCAGATTATTCAGAGTTTCGCAAGAAAAGTATTTTTTCGATGGTTTGTTCGGCATCGCACCACACGTTTCACAGAAACTCAACCCGCCAATCGCGTGGAAAACCGCGCTTGTGAGCCACTGCCGGGCCACTGCCCTCAAAAATCGGCTATAAATTACCCTTTTAGGGAACCACACAATTCTGGTAATCTACTTACATGATAACATGGCATCTGAAAGCCGAACAGAATACAAAATAACCCCCCAAATCAAAGACAAAACTGCTGAATTATCGATATATTTCCAAAGAAAAAAATCGGATTACGGACGGCTAGGCCTCAAGAGAACTCCAATGAGTTAGCTAGCTATAGCTTGCATGCACATGCAACAAGTTATTAGGCGTTAATTTGGTCGAATTACTTTGCGTGTGTTATGGTGAACGTTTTTTCTTACGCGAGATCCATCCGAGATCCATCCGCCGAAAATTGGGGAATTCCCGGCGGCGGATCTATATCTGCACACGCAATTATACAAGCAAACGGGAGCGGTGTAGTAATTTTTTATCGATATTTTGCGCAATTGTTTTCATTGTTTAGGGGCATATTTTTGTTTCCGCCCAGCTATCAAACGCCAAGAAATCATGTAAGTAGAATATCAGAACATTTTTAAATGTGCAAATGACAATAAAACGTATTCAGAGCCACATTTTGAATGCACTGGCTTATTAGCTCGATCATACAGACATCCAACAGACGTCTCCCCTCGAGTATCGGCGTAACTTTGATTGCACATCCGTCCACAACATCGTTCAAATGACTAGCAATTTCGCGCATCCTGTTCAATTTTCGACTGCAAAACGAACTGACGAACCAAGAATTTCTCCAAAATAACCACTCATAAAGTAAACAATATTGATTTCCCCATTTCTTATTTAAATTACACTACTTAATGGACTGTCAAACATACACATGTTCAATTATCACTGGAGAAAATGGGTCGGCAAAATCTTCCGATATTTTCTACCGAGAAAAAATATTTCTCGGATCCGTCTCGGAATCGGCTCGGAAGCCATTACCGCCGGGATCTCGGATCGGATCCGGATCGGATAACAGCATTATATCAAATATAATTTGTTCAGTGTTCATGGCTTTCTTACACTTACTTTTAGATTAAATGCAGACATACAATCAATCTTTAATAAACTAACACCTTCAATTCTGCATAATTTTTCAATAGCACACACATTCATATATATACCCCCAACCCGAGTCTTTAGGGGACCAGTTCTGAATGAGTTAAATGTCTCGCTGTGACGAAGAGTGAGTAAGAGTTAAACAGTCACTAGTACATAATCTTAGGGCCCCATGACTACCTCTTCAGAAGTTCCCACACTGCAGCCATGTATCGTACATTTATATTCCGCTGCAGTACTTTGTGACCTAAGCAGCTTTAAAGCTAGAAAAAACTAAATGTTAAATAGGCAGACAGAACAAAAAAAAAACTTTTAAATATTGTAATGTATATTTTTACTCTGTGAGAGCATTTTGTAAAGTTAGCTTCTAAAGAAGGCTATAATATGTTTTCAAGTTTCAAATTAAATTAGAAAAAGCAGAATGAAAAACAGACAAAATAAAGATGGGGGGGGGGGGGGGGGCAAGAGTAACCTATAAATGCAAGCTTCAATTATTTCATTTATTTGTGTGTATGGGGATTACACAAAAAGTATAAATCACATTGTATCTAAAAAATATATTTTCACTTCATCAGGTTGTATTTAAATGATATCCTAAACTAAGCATTCTTTACAAGATTATCTCTTGTTCGAGCAACACTTTTGGTGCAAGATTACAATATTAGTGAATTTAAATCCTTTACCCCTGTTGTGAAATACACATAATGTGGAATTTTGATCCTTGAAATAGAATGGCTCGGAACTGAATACAGCCAGCCTTCCTGATACGATGACAATACTATCTCCTTTCAAATTTCCGCATCCCTAATCTGATTAGGAATACAGTCAAATCACCTCACTCTTCGCAGCATGGTACGGTCCTGCCTTAAAGTGTTATATATGCAGACCTTATAATGCACATTTAGGACCTGTACGTACATATTTAGGTCAACAGGGAAAAAAACACAGGAAAATTTTGATTGGAATTTCCAGGAGGGTGCTGCATAAAGACTAAAGGGTCCCAAAAAGCAAATGCAACCTAACATTTTTTTTTAAATGCAAATCAATTGCATAAAAGTTATGTTCAATTTGGTTTATGCAATCAAGATTTTGTTCAATCGCATTTAATTGCAAATTTGCACATACACTGTATGAATACAATTTAAAGTTATATAGATGCAACACTACCTGTTTTTCTAGTCTGTTCAAGAACAAGCATTCTAAGAATCGTTTTTTATTGAATGCTATAACCAAGGAGGTAAATTAAGAAAGTATAACTCCTTGCTATAACTTATGGGTGCTCACTATCACTTTCAAGGGCTGTTTGGGGCATATCTGAGGCTCAATCGACCGAGCCGAGGCCCCAAGCGCTCAATTGTTTTCCACCCTTGGAATGCCTCCATACTTTCCAAGGGGCTAACAGCATGCAATCCATGAGGTATGCAAGTGACTGTGTTTAATTTCAAAAAGTGTCAGATGATGTGTTCTGTTTTGTGTCAGAAAAAAACAAACACCCAACATGAATATCACACCCATGACCCGTCCCAGTATTTTGTAGTTAAATGCCTTCCATGAAGTTATAGCAAACAGGTATTAGAATACCTCCATGGTTCAAATTTAAACATCAAGAGGTTCTTTTGTACAAAACAGATCTATTACTACTTTACGTACAAGTAGGCTCATGGTACAAGCATTATATCATTAAAATGCACAATACTGACTTTTCATTGATAACTCTAAGTAAAGCTTAGTTAGCTTACACATGTGCGTAGGGGGGCGTTCTTCTCTGGAGGGAGGGGGGGGGGGGGGGGGGTGCTGAGGTCTTTTGCCCAAATTTTTGAATGAAAACCTGACAAGCAAAAAAAAAGAGAAAAGTCCTCGCCTCTTTGTTGCCCGAAAATTTTGTTTTCAATTGTTCAGTCCAAAATAATGCCCGAATAAATAACATGTATGATATGATTTTGCCCGAATATGACATGATTTTGCCTGAATATGACATTTTTAAAGCCCGAATATGACATGATTTGAAATCACATTCCAATTTTCTCTTTAGCATTTATATAGGCCTACAAATCATCCATGATGAAGATCTATACATAATATGTTTCAGGGAGTTCAGAATAATGCTGTTAGGTAAAGAAAAAATCCCGGATCGTTCTCGGATCGGTAGAATTCAAAATCGCTAACGAGATTCTCGGATCGGATCGGATCTCGGAAAAAAATAATATTGCAATTTGCTCTGAAAAAAATGCAACGTTGTAGACTTATCTTTCTTGTTTTATATGCCAATAATATTAACAATGTTGACGCTTTTAGGCATGCACATATCAATCTTTACAGAAAAACAGTTACAGACTATTCAGAATTAACTAAGTTTCGCAAGAAAAGTATTTTTTCCGAAGTGAATTGGGCCTAGAAATCGATCGTTTGTTCAGCATCGCGCCACACATTCACAGAACTCAGCCGGCCAGTCACGGGGAAACATCACATGTAAATTTGTACGATCTTCTTGGTGAGAGCCTTCACAAAGTGGCTATAAATTAGCCTTTTTGTGATCAACACAATTTTGGTAGTCTACTTACATGATAACATGGCATTTGAAAGCTGAACAGATTAAAAAAAATACCCCAAAACAATGAAAAACTGCGCTGAATATATCGATAAATTTCCAAAGCACGTTCGTGAGGGAAGGTTGAAGTAGTTACGGTACCGGTAGCAGCATGCAAACAAGTTTTCGGGCCGCTGCACTGCTGGCATGTTTCACGCATATTTGCTCGTGTACGGGTCTTTGTTTCATACGCCGGATTCATCCGCGATCTGATATGTATAGTTATTATTTACCGATTTTTTAAGTAGTTGTTTGCATTGCTTTGGGGCTCAGTTTTTTTCTGTTCAGCTTTTAAACGCCATGCAATCATGTAAGTAGAATATCAAAACATTTAAACATGGTGCAAATAACCAAAATACGTATTTTGAGCCACTTTTAGAATGCACTGGCTGATCAGCTCGATCATACAGATATACATCTGAAGTCTCCCCGAGAGTGTCGGCCTAACTTTGTGTGCATTTCCGTCGGCAATATCGTTCAAATGACTAGCAATTTTGCCCATCCTGTTCAATTTTCGACTGCGAAACGAATTAATGAACCAAGAATTTCTCCAAAATAACCACTCATAAAGTAAACAATATTGATTCCCCCATTCTTTATTTAAATTACACTACTTAATGGACTGTCAAACATACACATTTTCAATTATTACTGGAGAAAATGGGTCGGCAAAATCTTCCGATATTTTCTACCGAGAAAATTTATTTCTCGGATCCGTCTCGGATCCGGCTAGTAAGCGATTATCGCCGGGAAATCGGATCGTTCCCGGATCGGATAACAGCATTAGTTCAGAATGTATCAGTTGTGTGTATAGTCCAGGAGCCAATTTTCAGAAGAGGCCTAGATAAGGAGTTTGTGCAACACCCACCACAGATTTAGTTTGCCACTTTAGGGTGTCTGGGGGGTGTCTCTGGAACAATTCTAGCCCTGATGTACAGTTGATTTCTGGTAGCAACACTATTATTTCTATCAATTAAGTATGCAAATTTATGAAAAAATCCCCTTCGGATGTTGTGATTTGTGTACAAATCCTATGGAAATGGCTTTTTTCCTAGAATACACAAAACCTTTATTATTTGTCATTCTTACCACTGCAATTATTACATTTTGGGATAAAAATTGTTGGATAATGGTCAATGATTTATTCCATTGAAAAAAACACATAAAAAACAAAAGAAAAAAAAAACAAAGAAATACATGTGTTTTTAGTGTTGAAAACCTGTTAATTGAGTCATAGAAAATATTAATGCACAAAATCAGCATATTCTGAGCCATATTTAGTGATTTACAGACAAAAAGGGGATTTGTTTGCATAAATTTGCATACTTAATTGATAGAAATAATAGTGTTGCTACCAGAAATCAACAGGGCTAGAATTGTTCCAGAGACACCCCCCGAAACACCCCAAATCTGTGGTGGGTGTTGCACAATTTTTTTTTTTGCTGGTCCTGGCCCCTGGACTAGTAGGTACACAAGTACTCACCAATCAACCGAAGAGTGAAGATTTGAAAATTCTTCTCAAATTACAAGTCCACACACAAACAAAATTTAACGTTTATAACAACCCTGTAATTCACTGATAATGACTATGTCCATATTTTATCACAAACGGCAGCTTGAGGTAGGTAAATGTACATCCATATGATCCAGGTAATTTCAAATGGATGGGAGATTCAGAACCACCGGCCTGCTCTATTTAGGAGCCCCTGTCAGTGTAATGAAGTGAATGCAAGTGTCATACCTAGAGGCTAGCCCATGTACGCTGCCGATTGCCAGATTCTAGTCTTGTTTCAGTCTCATTTATATCTTTAATACAGTACTACTTAATTTGTAATAATTAATTCATATATTAATTGTAGGTTTTAGCCACAGTTCACTACACGTATAACTCCAATGAGTTGTTGTTTCTCTTTCATTAAATTAAACTACAATCTATCACCAAGGTTATTTGTACAAAAATCACAATTGAATGGTGTCTTGAAGGCAGGCTAACCAGCGTTAGTCATCCAGGGGGACACCCTGTCAGCATCACAGCCCTCCCTCCAATTTTGCTCCTTCTTAAAAATATAAATTGGCTCTCTATGAACAACTTGACCTAGCGTCGACCTAATGCCAATTCATGCCATTGGGAGAGAGAAGGGAACTAAGTCACTTTTTGTACTTCAGAGATAATCATGTTTAAAATTTGGGATCCTTGTAACAATTACAGATTTAGCTCTCTTACATTTTTATAAATATTCCCCTAATCATGAGAAATAAGGATTATTTAAAAATTTGGCATCACATATAAAAGGCTCTGACCTACAAGATGGTACACATCATTCAATTTAGCCCCAAATCAACTTACGCCCTTCTTGCTATAATCTGATGACATACATTAGCCTGCTGCTGCCAGGGTGGGAGGTAATCATACACTGTACAGCGTAGTATAGGGAGCACCTGGAAGCACTTTACTGTAAAGTTTACCTTCTCGATCAGCTATTTAACAACCATTGGTTTATAAACTTTACTACTTCTATAAGCTACTTCTTAATACTTCTAAGCATACTACTTCTACATGTATAAGCATAGTTGTGTGCTAAATTTATAAATTCCCAGTTTATTGAATTCTCTAGAGTTTTACCACCAAACAAACTTCTAAAGTACTCATTTTGCTGCTGTTGGTAATGTCTGTGTGCAATTCATAATTTTGAAACAAAATATTGAGGCAATATTTTGAAGAAAAAAATTCAAGCAGAAGATTTATGTTCTAGGACTAAGTTGTATTGAATTTTGGGTCAACTTCTAAATTGTATACAGTGATGGGTTGGATGTAAATAAATTTTCATTGATCAGATCAGGAAGTGAGTGGGAAAGAGACATCAATCAGCAAAGATTATCAATAGGAAGGCATTACCAATTTAGGGTCTTCATATTAAAGGGATAGTTGAGTTTTGGTATAGAGGGCACTACATAAAATACACAAAATAATTTTTTTGTGAGATAATGAAAAACTGAATGTCAAATTTGGAAGAGCATACAATTTTAATGACAGAATAAACTTTATTTTATCAAAATCGGTTCAGAAATGGCTGAAATATCCATAAACATAACCATTTGTAATAAATGTGGGGCCCCACAAATATTAAATAATTCTGAACAGCCGTTAACAAAATTTTAAAAATGCTTCCACCTTTCAAAAAATCACAAAATAGGCTTTTAAATAGTTGTTGATTATCTCTCTATCTAATCACTATTTCAACCATCACATGCACAATATTTTTTTTTAAATGGTTGAAACCAATGAGTGTTTAGAGAGCGCCCTCATGAGTTTTAACGGCTCTTTTTTTAATGATAACAGGCTTTTTACTTTAAATAGTCGTTTGTAATTTTGTATTCCTTACGAGCATGGTGGAGTTATAACTATTAGTTTGTAATGGTAATGGTGCAGGTTTTGGTTACTAAAATTCAGTTTGACTAAAACTGTAATCTCTTTACCAAAACTCAACTATCCCTTTAACCCGTTCAAAACATGTCCCAAAATTACTCAGGCTTGGGTCTATGGCGAATGCACGTTAGCAAAATCAAACAGTCTTGAAGTTGAATGGGTTAACTTATTACCAAAACTTGACCTCAAGTCATCAAGTCTGTATTGGGGTCCGTGGTAAGACTGAAACATACATTTATCTTTCACTACTCTTTTTACCTGTATTAAGTATACATGTAATTGTTCAGAAATATGTAAAGGCAAAATAAGAAACAAATTTGTTTTTGTCCAAAGTCACTTTGGTTATAATGGTAGCAGTTTAGGGGCATTTTGCTTAATCTAAACAGGTATCCCTGAACTTGATCTATTTTGAAAGTCGACACCAAAACGTTAGTTTAATGATTGATAGTTTAATAATAGTGTGCATAGAAAGCTACATTCCCCAAATAACCACACGTGTGCAATGTATTCCACAAAGCTGATATGAGATGGAAATGAGATATAAATCAGAATAAGGTCAAGGATCATGTTGACAAGCCAAGACTTAAATTGCTTTATAGCTTTGACCTTCTGTCAGAGTCTACGTGGATGAATTATAGATCTATCCAGAGATAAGGTGACAAGCAAAAATGTAATAAATGTAATAATTGACTCTTTTACATTATATAAATTATACTTGTTTTGTATTCACTTGTTGTTTCCCCATGTATTATTATTATTGTATGTTTTTTTTTTTATTGGCTTGGACCCCTTTGAAAAACGGCTTGTAGCTCACAAGGGCAATTACATCCCATGAGTGGAGAATGAATAAAGACTTAACTTTGGAAGGCCATTCTGTATGGAATTGCACAATTTGTGCTTAATTTATAATTTCAGATGCTGTCTAGAAGAAAACAAATAGACAGCTATAGTGAGCTAGGGATCTTGGTTATTTTTATCATCTGTAATGCTTAAAAGAGCCCTTGTAAAAATGTACATCAATGCAAAACAGTGTTTTACTACATGTATTTTAAAAATTACAATGTAGCTTCGGCCACCAAATTTCATTGATCCTAAATTCTACTGGCCTGATCAGGCAAACAAATGTAACAGAATAAGTTATGTTTTTCATTGTTTGGGGCCTCTAGATTTAGGTTTTGGGCCACTAGAAGTTGACAAAGTTTGTATTTATTTGCCCAACTGGTCCACAAGGCAAAAAGATTATTTCTAGCATTGCAGTACTTATACCGTCATTTAAATTGAACCATGTATGGTACAATATTTTGATACAATTTGTTTACCATGAGGGACGACCATAACGGACCATTCGTGGTCAAATACTTCCCTCCTGTCTGGACAAACAGGAAGCAATCAAAACACTTTTATACAACAGTTGAACAACCTGCAAATATTGACTTTCCTTTGAGGGGGTGGGATATCGAAGTTGCAACTGCTACCCCCCCCCCCCCCCCCCCACACACACACATACCCACAATTCCCCATTTTCTGCCTTGCCTATGATAGTGCTGCCTAAAATTGTTAGCTGTTTAACAAACAAATATTAACTTTTGTTAGTTGTTTTATTTTTGGTTATAAGCCTCAAACTGATCAGAAGCTAAACTGAAAGGGTCATTGTAGTTAATAGTTTAATTTAAAAAAAATAAGTGTGCTTAAAAGAAAAAGTTTGAAAAGTAACTCAAATGTTCCCTCGGCATTTTCAAACGTTTACACTGTCATAAATAGTATCACATAAAAAAAAAAAACTTTTTGACAGTTCATTCTGCCTTTACAGGGGACATCATGTAAGGACAATTTTGGTAGATCACATTCCTCACAATGTGTGCTTGCATGTTAATTTACTTGTGATAACTTCATAAGTACTGTAGACTTTTTATTCAAGTATGTTTACAACTTGTTGTATTCTTTAAAATATGTGTGTGTTCTGGCAATGAGTTTTGATACAACCCCCATTTTCCATGTTTATAACAAGTTACTGTTACGTAGGGTATGTTTGTTAATGCTGCTAGTAAAACGTGACTAGCGGTTAAAAGAAGAGCTTGAAATGATTACTTTCTGTTTATTTCTCAAATTGCCTGTTTATAAGAACAACCAAAGAATTTGTCTGTGAATTGAGTATTTGTCATGGACGACTGAGACTGTTTGTATTATGTGCCACTTCACGCCTACAGGTGTAAACAGACCGATTTCCTTGTATGCTTCATAACAACCAACCGGATCTATGGATGTCTACTGTACATTTATGCTTCTTCAAAGTCAAATAATGGATTTACATCTGGACATTCATGATTGTTTTGTGCTTGTTCAAAGTATGAGCTTTGAATATTTTGAGGTATATTTTCTGTGAAACATCTTTAGAAATATTGATGTCAGATGATCAGTATTTCTAGACTTTTCTTCAGAAATATAATAAAAGGGAGTTGCTGAAAATATCACGTATTGGGTGCGCTTGTGTCTAGATGGATAATTTGTCTTAGGTTCTCAAAATAATTTTTTTTTTGATGTTTGTTAATCATTTCCTTCTTGAATGTTGTTAACAATTTTGACATTTCTGTTGATTTTAGTATGATATTATTGTCAGGATGTGATACATTGATTAAATTATACTGTCTGTACTCAGGAACTGTGTCTCACATACACAAAACCTTTTTGTATCCGACTCGGTGGTTTGATAAGTGGCCTCCGTAATGATATCACAAAGTCATAGATAGATCAGATAACTTTAAAAATTCCCTAAGTTTACATGTATATTATCACAATTTCACCGAAAAAATGTACGTACATACTGCATAGCAAAGGACTTCACATTTTTCTTCATAGAGAGTTGCATTTTATAGACAAAAAATAGTTCAGATTGGTTCAAGGTATGCCTAGAAGTCACAAAATTTTACCTGGCTGGCTGACCAATACTTTGATAAATATTTCGGTCATTTATTGATATAATACTGGTCAAATACTTTATTGCAAAGTGCAAACTATTTTGACCGATTTCGTCAAATTATTTGGTCTTTTTGTGAAAATTGTATGAGCATCCTGCTTTGTTGTGACTTATGGGGCACAGAAATGTGATTGCCAATATAAAAGTATATCTTGTTGATGTGTGGTTTGAAAATAACCAATTTTGACCTAATTTTTTAAAGATTCTTTCCTTCCTCTTTGAAGGCATTCTCTTTTATTTCTATACACGTTCTTTGTTTATTTTGTACCATAGTTGTTTTGACTGGTCTAGAATTCGGAAGTCATTATCGCTTCCTTATTATTACCTATAGATAGATGCAATTCGGTCTGATCGGTGTAGGTAGGTTGAGTGAGTAGGTTAATGTTGTGTGATGATTTAGGTCAAATAATGAAGACCATAGGTTGAGTTTGTGTAGGTTAGTGTTGTGTGTGGCAATATTCCAAATACTTTAACCTATTGTGACCTCAATCATCAAAATGGTTGTTGGATTATTTGTTTGCATTTTTGAGGGATTGGATGTGGTTTTACTGCCTCCCTTTGTTTAGTATTATTTTATTAAGTTTGTACCTTTATCAAATCATGGTTTGGGAGATTTGTCAAAAGTACCACTCTCTCACAGTAAAAAAGTTGTATTTTGATCATTTATGACAATATTTTCATAAATTGTAGCAAACCTTTCAAATATTTTACCTAGTATTCGTTGAATGGATTCATTGTTTCCTGCTTCTTCAGACTACATGTAAGTGCAACTAAGATACAGGTCTGCTTTTGCTTATCAGATCTTGAGGAAAATCAAGTGTGTTTTTTTTCTTCAGAAGTCTAGTTTGAAAGAAACAGTAAACTTGATACATGTACTGTTTTGTGTGCACATTTAAAAAAGATGTAACCTTTATCAACCTCATTCTTTGATGGGAAATGGTTTTACACCTGCTTCCCCTTTTTTTTAAATTCACAATGAACAATTTTTGTCAGTGTAATTGCAATATATAGATTTTCTTCAATTATAAGTTTGTCAAAAGTTTAGTATTCTGGCAAGTTGACAGTAATCTTTGCCTACATGTATCTTATGAATAGTTCAAATACTGTGACACATTTCAAACCTATTCATCACTATGCCATCAAATTGGATGTCTTTTATGCACATTCTGTGATGTGCGGTTTGCTCTGTTCTTTTGTTCAAGTTTGTTATCAAAATAATATCAACCGTTATTGGTGACCTGACCTACAGGGTCTGACCTCATTCCTAGCTAGCTGCTATATTGTGTAGGTCCGTAGAGTCTCATAACAATTCTGTTATTCTGCAAAGCCTATTTATTTATTAATCTGTGGATCCGAATTCTTCAATCTGTTTTTAAATACTCTGACCTTTTGCCTTTTCAATATATATGCCATTTGATTAGAATCAGCTTTATGATATATCAAAATGTATAATCTAGACAATTATAAATAGTTAGCGATTGTTTCATATGAATAAAGTTTAATAAATGAATGATTTTTCTGTTATTTAATAACAACTATATATGCAAGTTGCTTTTATACATTTATGGACCACTTTTGATTACCATATATGTTCATAAATTTCTTAAGAATAATGTTAAATGACAGACATTTTTTTTGGGTTAAATTATATGAATTATAAGAGAAAGAAGATTTTGTAAGTCTGTTTGAAAATGATTTTAATATTTCTCACAAAGAAAATATTACCCTTGTCAAACTAAAAAAAAATGTTTATCATACATGTCAATAATTTACTGAATTACTAAAAGTGTGTCCTTTAATAGTGGTAAGCTCTACAGATATTTATGAACTGTAAATTTATAAATTTATCATGCAATTATTAGTTACAGTATGGCCATGCGGCTGTGACTGTGAAAGCCAAACTATGTTATAAATACTAGTTATGTGAATCAAAATAGTCAATGCAACTGTCATGCATGCACAGATGCCTGCAACTCATGATTTACTCAAAATAAAAATAGCTCCCTGGGCAGAAATGGGATTAGGTCTCTTGAGAGGATCTATAACCCTGCAGATATTTTAGGAACATACATCTGTTTATCTTTTTTTAATGGTAGAAAATAACCTGGCTTAGGAAATAGGATAGTGCGTATCTTCAAAAATGAAACCTGCATCGCAGGCTGTATCCATAACTGTAACAAGAGCACCAATTGCTTAAATGAATTTTTTTAGCAAATTTGTATGCACGCAGGTTTCTAAAATAGCACCAGAAAATGATGTTGTTTTTCACAACATAACAATGATAACATGTATAATTTTCTAGAATCTCCCAGATTTAATCTACTTTGTTTAGTTCACGGTATATAAAATGCATGTTTACAGCTCTATGCATGACAGTTTAGTCAACATTTGTTGTTGACGTTTGAAATCACTATAAATTCCCACACATCATTCTACATCGTGCAAAAAAAAATAAAATGAAAATAAAACTAATTTAACCACAATTTACAACTTCACAATTCAACCATGGAGCTGCATGACCAATATCCTTTTCATCAAAGGAAAAAACAATGGAATCATAATCACATTGTCTCCTTGACTACAGGAACCGGGTAGGTCGTGAACAAAGTCTATGGGGATTACAGAAACTCGGAGGGAACCGGTTTAACATGTACTTTCCATCATAAAAAGGTATAGTCATTGTACATGTAAGCATTGAAAAGGACTTAATTTGTTATTTTCTAGTAGAACGTGGAATAAAATGAAACTGTTTTCGATAATTTTCCTCACTTTTCCCCTAAAAAGGTGCAGACACAAACATCTTTTGTAATGGCCCAGGTCCCCGGGTTTCTAATTCCCCCATATTAGAGGTGGAAATATTTAGAATACAATACACTGCCGTTTCTCTGAGCACCCTATTGTATTTGTGGAATAGTCTACAGTTTCTGTGGACTTTAATTCCTGTGAGGGAACAAATGTGACCGGCTATAGCAAAACCTGGCACATGTCGGTAAAAATCAAAATGTTATACCATTACAAAGGCCTCATCACAAGCTTTCATTTGATGCTTTGTTGTAACTAATTGGTCACTAATTGGGGAAGATATGATTGTTTCAATTTTACAATCATCTAGGTCTTTTACACACATTGTGTGAACTTAAAATGCCCATTTCTTCAAAACATGAATTACCGACAAGTGCCAGGTTTTGCTATAGCCGGTCACAAATACCAATGTTATTAGACTCTCATACGTAGTGTAAACTTCTCTTCTCTTGGCTAACCATCTGTAACGACGAAAGTATTGAATGTCAGCTCCGAAGGAATATCAGAAATTCAGAATACTATGTGTTGGCAATGGGGATTACAAACTAATACATGTATGTCCAACAGAGAGGCTACAGGTATACTGTAAAATCTTTGCTAGGAAACTAACATTTAATACAATTATCAGATACTAATAGTGAAAAAAGAATCGGTCAATATCACATTGTACAAACTACAATGTATCACCATGTTACAGTTCTAACCACCCTTATATTTGGAGACATGGGCCCCGTTGCAGAAAGAATTGTAAGCCAGATCATGTGTTCTAAATGCACGAATCTGATTGGATGAAACGCGCACATTTTCTGACTTACAATCAATTGAAACTAACAATCGATTGTATCTCTTTCTGCAACGGGACCATATGGTATACAGGAGTCAGAGTCAGACCATGGATGTTTACGAGCTTCTCATAAAATCCATTGTTCACGTATAACACATATTTCCCTACTATAAATGAATCTTAGCCAAAGACATGAGATATCTAAAGTATATGGGTTAATTTATCCATGCATCCAGTCGTGCTCCTCGGGTGCTTTTTGGGGGGGATAAAATCTTACACTCAACACTAGGGAGCTTTAGATCTCTGTTTAAATGCATGAAGGGGCTATTTGTTTTCCATTGTATGTTCACACTCCGTTTGGTGCTATTTTTAGCTCACAACAATGTCTCAGATGACCAAGCATAATAAATACACAAAACTGGGGCACGTAAATAACTTTCACTTCTCTTTATACTCCCTGCTTTAAAATTAAATAACACTTCACTGCCCTATAGGAGTATGTTCTCCAAATTATATTCTTTATTATATAGTGCAATAATAAAGAATGCTGTAATATTATACAAACATAATATGCACACAACTAGTGGCATAATGAGCAAAACTTTGGGAGGGAGGGCTTTTAGGAGAATGAAGTGAGAGAAACAAGGTGAGGGTGTGGGAGGGGGTTTCCGCAAACTTATGACACACTTTAAAGGGTACCACCACCCAAAAATAATATTAAATGTAAAAAACTGCTGAAAACTGCTTGTCCACTATAAAGGCAAGTGCAGTAAAATGAAAATCAATGGAGCCGCGAGCTATCGAATCTGGCAGATTCTTCTTCAGGCGAACAAAGGACACTAACTGAACTAAACATAGAGTTATAAACATGCACAGGTGGGAGGAAAGTGCACCCAGCAACAAGCTGGAGTGAACAAGAACAAAAGGATGGGGGGTACAATGGAGGTGTGCATGCAGTAGCAGGCTAACCCTAAAGGCTAACCCTAACATGAAAGGTAACATATTTAGTAGTCCAAAAATATAATTGGAAAACGCAGCTCCATTCTAAAGCATGCGTTCATGGGTCTGCATGTACGAAGACTACCTTTATCCAGAGCGAACGAATCATCCGGGATTCGCGTGAATAGAATTGGCGCACTCGCAAATTTGTAGGAGTACGGAACCAGGAAATAATAGTGGTTCCGTAAGTGGTGGTAATGAATTGTATTGTTTATGAATTACACAACCCTTTGCAAAATGTTGGGTATCTATTTGATATCACAAAACGGTACTACAACATAATGTGTTGTTCTTTGCCTGGTGGTCCCCTTTAACTCCTTGGGTGCCAAGCTTGCACTTTTGCACAACACAATGCACACAAATGCCATAGTGATATAGCTTTGATATCCATGGCACTCAAAGTGTTAAAGGGGACCCCAGGCAAAGAACAACACATTATATGTTTTGGTATCGTTTTGTGATATCAAATAGATACCCAACATTTTGCAAAGGCTTAAGTGTAATTCGTAAACAAAGCAATTAATTTCCACCACTTACAGAACCACTACTATTTCCTGGTTCCATACGGGCCAAACATTTGCGAGTGCGCCAATGCTATTCACGCGTACGTTTGTAGACAATAGAATCCCGGGCGATTTGTTCGCTCTGCACAGAGCGCGTTGACTATGCACACCGTTAGTCTTCGCAATTCAGACCGCATAAACGCATGCTTTAGAATGGTGATGCGTTTTCCAATTATATATTTTTTCTGGAAACATGTTTTTGTGAACTTGTTGATGGAATGGAATACTAAAGATGTTACCTTTCTTTAATAAGAATTTAATATTTTTGGGTGTCGGTACCCTTTAATGTTCTCATCTTATTGATCTATTCCTGAAATTGAAGATATAATGTACCCAAAGGCTTAAGTCTATGAAAATTAATTGTTATTCCTTCAATTCAAGTTAACAAATTAATGCATTCTTCAAAACTTACCTTTTTGTGTCAGTGTCACTGATTAGAGACGGTTGAGCTTCATTTTCAAGTGCAGATTAGCAGAAACTGAAGATGGGAGATATCAAATAAAAACATTACTACTATATACTCAATATATAATTAATTACCTGGTCAGAGATGCCAACCTTCACAAACCAAAAAAAGTATTCTGAGAGGTAAAAAACAGTATTTTGAACCCCAAAAAAGTATTTTCAGAGCTGCCAACCTTTATAGGCAAAAAAACATCATATTTTTTCGCGAAGACAATTCTCGCAGCAAAAATACCCTTTACGCGCGCATTAATATAAAAGTTGGTTCAGTCGATCACACCAGCGTTTGTATTAGTTTGTTCGGTTTATTTGTGTTATATTTAAAATATGTATCTGGAGTAATAGTTTATCAGGGTTCAACGTAAATTTTCCGATCGTTTCTATAGGGAGTACAAAAAAAAAAAAAAAAAAAAAAAAAAAAAAAAAAAAAAAAAAAAAAAAAATCTGTTTTTTTTTTTTTTTTTTCTCCAAGAAAACGTATTTTATTAGGGGAAAACGTACTGCCGTATTTTGCGTGAAAAAACGTAACAAATACGGCAAAAACGGAACGGTTGGCATGTCTGCCTGGTACACACCAGTAGACATTCATCTCGGTACAGCCGCATTTGTGCAAACATGTTGGTCAAATGTGATGCTAGGCACTATCAGATCAGTTATGAGATTCTGGTAGTAAATAATGCCCAATGTGCTAATGAAAATTAATACAGAGCAATTAACAAAGAAGGGGTAACAATAACAATTAATTACAGTGTGGCTACAGGACTAAGAATTAAGGATCCATGTTAGTAAATTTCTTTCCTGCTGGCTTCAAGAGTGGCATTTTAATTTGGATGGCCTCAGACAAAATTTGGTGACCTCAAAAATAGTACAATGACTTAAACAAAATATTTTATTAAATTATAAGTTTATTATAGATATTTAAATCAAGATCCTGTTTCACTTGTCATCTGTCACAAGTAATGCTTCAGTACAACTGAACTGAAGATTGGTTGAGTGATCAGAAGTTCCAAACAAAAGATTTTTTTTTTACTAAACAATAACACCGCAGAATATCTAGGTTTATTGTATTTTAGCATATATAGTATGACGTGCTACAGGACCACCTAACTACAATTTGCTACAGAAATGTATTACTGTTCTTGAATAGACTTGCGTACATGTACTGTCAGTAAGTGCATACAATTTGCGTTGATTAGTAACATAATCCATCTGCTGTGACACAGAGCTTAGATCCTCTGACTAATGATTACCAGTAGAGCCTGCTTTTACATTTAAGGTGAGCCACATGTTACAAGATTATCCTCTAACATATTAAATTTGGCTACAGGCTTACAGCATGCAATACAGGCTCATAGCTAAGTCAAAGACAAACAAAGTATGTACAAGAATAGTACAAGGATTTAAGCAAAATTATTGTTTGAAATCATATTTTTAAAGGGGGAGGGGCCATGAGTAGTCCAGACAATCCTACAGGAAGGGGGAGGGGAGTTTTGTCCTTGTCCTTTGCTTCCATCAATGACAAGTTACTGACATATTGGGGGGAGGGCGAATCAAGGGACTCTGTGGTGGTAGAGCAATAGAGTGGTGAAGTGTGATGTCATAAATGATGTCATAAACATTTTTTTTAGAATTTTCAAATTTGGACTTCATTTTCAGAAAGAGCATAACATATAATGTCCAAATAACGAAAATAAATGGAATAGGTTACGTATTGGCCGAGATATGCCCATCCGAATGATTTTTTTGGTCAATGGGCAATCAGTGTTATAGTGCACTGGTTCCTAAATTTAGGAACCAGTGCATTATAACATTGATTGCCCATTGAAGTAAAATTCATTCGGATGGGCATATCTCAGCCAATACGTAACCTATTCCTTTGATTTTCGGTATTTGGACATTATTTGTTATGCTCTTTCTGAAAATGAAGTCCAAATTTGAAAATTCGAAAAAAGTGTTTTTATGACGTCATGGCTTCTGTACTCTATCACTCTGACATTTTAAGAACTGTTTACACTTTCCTTTTACCCAATTTGGTGGGAAGGGGGGCGTGCGTACATAAACATGTTACAATAAATTTATCAATAAATTAAGGGTACCATCACCCAAAATAATATTCTTATACATGAAAGGTAACATCTTTAGAAGTCCATTCCATCAACAAGTTCAGAAAAATATGTTTCCAGAAAAAAATATAATATTGGAAAACGCATCACCATTCTAAAGCATGCGTTCGTGGGTCTGCATGTACGAAGACTACCTTTGTCCATCTGGAACGAACGAATCGTCCGTGATTCTATTGTCTTCAAACGTATGCGTGAATAAAATTGGCACACTCGCAAATGTTTGGCGCGTACGGAACCATGAAATAATAATGGTTCCGTAAGTGGTGGTAATTAATTGCACTGTTTATGAATTACACAACCCTTTGCAAAATGTTGGGTATCTATTTGATATCACAAAACGGTACCAAAACATATAATTATGTGTTGTTCTTTGCCTGGTGGTCCCCTTTAAGTAAAAAGGTGACTTGGTGCCCTTCTACAATTTCTCAATCGACAGTATCTGCCATTGACACGTGGAAAGGAAGTGCAGAGTCTGGCATTTTGATCAGGTGGAGGATGCACCCAAGCCTGCCTCTCGAGTGCTTCTCATAAATACCACGGAAGTGCAACCCAAGATAATCATCTAAGTCTCTACCTAAACTTATATGTGCCAGCATCCCGTTCTGGGGATGATTAATATCCTAAGCTGAAGAATATTTAAAGTTTAAACTAAAACATATAACTGACAGTCTGACAGACTTTGGTAAAAACTTAAACTGGAGAAGTTGGATTATAAATAATGATAGATAAATATTCTATTATTAGCTAGCTTGTCTAATTTCTACTGTTTCTGTTGAAACTGCAATAGTGCCTGTACTGAAAGACTTCAAAGATTAACACATTTATAAACACAAGTATTTATGAATTCCAGAATATCAGATTCATCCCAATTAGTTTAGGAGATAAACTTTCAATTTATATAAATCAAGTGTTACTAAAGGTGATAAGCTTCAAAGTGAACACTTCTAGTTAATAAAATAATTCCTTGGTCACACAATTTAGTCTTTTGTGAACCTTGTTTTAAACATGAATTTAATAGCTCATTAACAAAGTCACTCTGGAAAGTACTTTCTTCATATTGAAAATCAAATAAATTTTCACAAAACTATCAGCCATCACCCATCATCTGTCAAAATTTATGGGTACAATTGCATTAGGAACATACTGTATGTTTAATTACTTTTAACAAGATGTGATTATACCAAGAATGTTAACGGCTGATTGCAACACGAGATGCAATAATACAGTTTTGATCCATATCTGTCGTAGACATGAAATTCTTTTACAAGAGTTCCACTATAATTCATTATAATAAAAATATGATGACTCATCACAAGTTCACAACACTGTTGTACACACAAAAGAGTAGGAAACAAGTTTGAATGGATCCATGGGAGTTAAGAGTAAACAAGATCACAGCTTCTGTTTGAAAAGAAAATAACTTTTGTGCCAATGACTTTGAAGAGTGGGGAAGAATGTGTTCCATTCTTTGGAAGTCAAAGGGATTCACTGAAGGGAATCCAACCAGTTTGGATTTTTGCAGAACATATTTATAAATTTGTGAACTTGTGGGGAAACTGGAACATTCCAGCGTTGTGCCAAATTATCGACTTAAAAAAAAAAAAAGACTGGGTAAAGGAGTGGCATGCCAAATTGGAATCTTGAATACTTCTAAATGTTTTAAGAAACAAAGGATAAGTTCATAACATAATAACATACAAATTATGCCATTCATTGTCAAATGCCACTACAGTAAGCTACAGATCTACAGTTATTTTTACATCTAGATTTAATTATATTAAATTAATGTAGAACAATAATAATCATCATAATTTAACAACTGATATCAATATGAATATTGATCACTGCTAATAAGTAATATTGTTACTTAGAACACAAACATTTTAAAGATTATGCAACTATTTTTGATCAGTTTCATCTTGTTAAAATGTATTAAAAATTTAAAGGGTATATTAATGTTTTTGTTCCCATAAACATACATTATAATATATCTTTCCTTTTTATATTGTGCATGGTCAAAATAATGAAGTATACAAATTTCAATATGTTTGTAAATTGTAGCTCCTCAGTATCCTGATGTTGTTGTTCTTCATGTTTTTAATTTTCATGTAATACAGCAAGGCTTTGACATTTATAAGCAGCTCGGCCAGGTGACCCAAGGGCACCAAAAAATGAAGACAAAAAAATTAATTTGGTAGCCTAACTGGGCCACCAAAATTTGTACATTCTGTGTAGGCAACAAGTACAAAATGAGACTAATACAATTTATACATTCTCTTTTAATTAAATCAAACACAAAAACATGTTTGTTGGTTACCTAAAGATGTTTCCATATTCTTTTCTGTTCCCTTTTTTGGGGGCCACCAAAATTTCATTTAGGCCACTGTAACTTTGAGCACTGAATACAGTATGATAGGCCTACTGTCTTGTATTACTGAACACTTAATATTGTTTCACCACAAAAAACAATTATTACTATGAAACATGCAAGAAATAAAAATGAAAACTATAATATGAGCAGCTGCAGCTGCATGCATAAAGTAAACAAATACAAAATACATAAAATACAAATTTCTAAAAGAATTTTCACATTATATTTATATAGCTAGCTTGTAAGTGCCGTCTTTTGATCTATTAATTCATGTCAGATTTTGCAATATCCTGTCACATTACTAGAGTGATTAGCAGTAGAGGCGCACGCTCGCAAGCGGTGATTGTCCTAAAAAAAAACAAGGATATCCTTGTAAACGAGGACAAATTGCATCAGTATGACTATGAGGATCGTCCACTATTTTTAGGGATTTTTTTTCTGTTATGCCCTATGGAACTAGGGTTACAGTTATGGGGCTTGAGACTGCTAAAAATAGATTCCTTGTAATCTTATACCCCAAGTTCCCCGTCTTCTTTTGTGTGTTGTCTGTCTTTTCACAGGAAAAAAATGTGTTTAAGTGCAAATCTGTATTCTGTGTTTTAGTACTATCGCGACCTTGCCCCTGCGAGCAGCAATGGAATTAGATCGACAAATCTATCGCTTTCATGGCCTTTTTGACATTATTATTGTCATGTTCACTGTCAGCATTCTAGCGATAGACACTACCCATACACTTTGCCTTGAGAGCCTCGTGTGTCGCTATACATGTCATTCTATAATTACGGCGATTTGGGAGATTTTACAACGATTTTCCATCACTCTTCTTCGGTCTTTCGCGGTACTTTTTTTCAAACTGCATATGGCGCATATGCACATGGCGCCAAGTTCTGTATAGCAGCTTTGCAGCGCGCGCTCTGTACCGTACCTAGCTGCCTAAGTTTCTGAAAAAAGTGTTCGCGCAAACGGATGCAAAATATGCAGTTTGAAAAAAAAGTACCGCGAAAGACCGAAGAAGAGTAATGGAAAATCGTTGTAAAATCTCCCAAATCGCCATAATTATAGAATGACATGTATAGCGACACACGAGATCGGTGAGTTAAAGTATTATAGTAGCCCTAAATGTATTGATAGGGCTACAAATGTCGCGCAAAGTATGAAAATATGTTGTTTTTTATGTGCAAGTCAACTGATTTTCCGTAAGTAAATTTTACTGCGGACTTACGGTGTTCTTGGCTCTCAAGGCAAAGTGTATCAGTATGGGTAGCGTCTATCGCTAGAATGCCGACAGTGAACATGACAATAATAATGTCAAAAAGGCCATGAAAGCGATAGATTTGTCGATCTACTATGGAATGGGAGTTGATTTTGTATTTTTTCTTGGCAATTATGCAGATAAATAAATATATATATAGTCTTATAGATATATAAATGAGGACAAATCCCAAAATGTCACACGATCTGCATTTGATTTGCGAGCGTGCACTTCTAGACTAGAATAGTACTTTTTTTACTGATCTGCAAGAATCGTCAGGATTGAGGGAGATTAATTAACCAGAAGAAAAAGAATAAGAAATTTAATACTCAAGACAATAGATCATATTAATTTTGCTTCAACAATGCTAACTTCAGTGCTCCGGTGATCAGTGAATCATGAATGTTGCAATGTGCTGTAAATTTAAGCATCCCCACCATAATATACGGAGCAAAAGGGTGTCCCCAACGCACCCCTGTTGACAAGCCAGCACCTCGCCCGAGCTCCCCGGCCCGGCCCCTACGACGTGTCAGTGCAGTGATTAACCTCCCTCGTTCATCGTTACCCCACCCCATCACAAACGTCAAAACTCGTCTCTCTAAAACCGCTTCTCACACTCATTCTTCACAATTAAAAAATCTACATATAAGCTCCAGCAAATCACAGCAACAATTAGAACACAAACTAAGTATTTCAATAATTTGATAAGAAGAATTTTACTTACTGGAACTCTCGATTTCACGGGCGCGGGCACCCAAATCCACGACATCAGATAATTCACTGCTGTCAAATATCGAACTGTGTATGTATTGTGTGCATGTGGAGATCGAGACCGACTTGCATACCTAGCATGCAGCTGCTGCAGAGCTAGCAGTGAGAGGGGTTGTCTGCTATAAAGCAGCGCTCAGCCACAGTGGTAGTTGGCGCTCTGTGAGTTTCCCCCTGCAGCAGCCGAAGGATTGATAATTATGTTGATTATATGCCTGTAATTATCTGGGAGAAGAAATCTTAAAACAAAAGTAGCACCGTACTGCAATTATTTCCCCAACTCTCCTCAATTAACTCTTTGGGTTATTATATTTAATTTGGCATAGAAGACGTAGTAGTAGGCTATGTATTGTCCCAGGCTTGGGGGTGGGGGATAAAGATGAAGATTCCCCTATTTTAGTGATTATACTGAATACTGATAGTTGCTTTTAGACTGGTACCTCAATGGTTGCTGCATTCATATCATCAACTGTGTTACTTCGATTTACCCAGCATGATGTGATACTGCACATAATTAGAGGAGAAATCTGGAGAAAGGGGGAGGAGGGGATGAGGATGCACCCCACATACATCATGCATATTACATATATTATACAGTTACACAAACACAATTATGAAGGGGGGGGGGGGGGGGGGGGGCAAAATAACAAATTTATGTTAACCCCACAAGTTATAACACGTTTTAAGACTTTTTGGTGAGCAAGTTTTATTGGGGGAGCTAGGGGGAGGGGGGGGGGGGGGGGGGGGGCAGATGGTGTAAGTCGATCTAATTTGTGAAAAAAATACATGTGGGCTCTTGATAATTTAGCCCTCCAAATGAAAAAAAATCACAGTTCAATATGAAACGGTGTTGAGACTACTTGCACCACGCATATACATACACACAAGCACAAACTCACAAACTTTCTTTAGGGATGTCAAAATCCTCAAAAACTAGGGGCCTACTTGGAAATCTGGTAGTTCCCACATACCTCATTGTATGCGTATGACCAATAGAATTTTTTATTTTTTTCCGAATTCAATTTCATTAAAAAGATATTTACGATTGAATTGTTCGGTTTTGTAATTATCCACTGGAAATTTATAAATGTGTACAAAGTCCGTGCAATGAGTTAGCAAATATCACTTTGCATTTTCACTCATTACTTGGCCATATAACATCCATTTAACGTGATTTATTCAGTGGTCATATCAGATCACAACAATACACAATTTATCAACCATTCATCACTTTTTGCAAAGTTACTGTTGCTTTTTTGAGAAAAAATAAATAAATGCATAAATCGAACTGAAAATTTAGCATTTAAAGCTTTATTTTCAAGAAAAAATAAAATGTTATTTTGTTCTTTTTACAAAAGTAAAAAAAAAACTTGCATATACAGTACATGTAATCAAGGTAGTTCAACGTAGTTGATTTAAAAAAACATAAATAAATATATGAATATTAGTTACTTGCATTCCAAACTTCTGTACGAGATCCATTCGATTAGTGATGTCAAGAAATATTTTCCCCCAAATAAGAATAGATCTTCAATATGACGTACCGTAAATCTCCGTGTATACGACGCACTCGTGTATACAATGCACCTCATTTTTTCAAGACAGCAACAAAATTAAAATAAATATTCATATATTCATGAGCAGCAAGTGTGTCACTGCTCATTAAATATGCAATTTTTTACTAACCACTTTTTTATTATGAGAAAATCTATATGTTGATGAATGCTACTATTGACAGTAAGCTTTTAGCAGGAGCCTAGACCAGTGTCATATGTGTTCCAACATCACTACAGGGTGACTAACAAAAAAACATAAGACGCATCCCCCACTTTGGCATTTTTTCCGGTGGTGGAAAAAAAAGGTGCATCTTGTACACAAGGATTTACGGTGAATGAACATTTTTATATAAAGGCAAAACATACAAAACCAATGAAATGATGTAGTGCTTTCTATGACCTACCTTAAAACTTATTTCAATGGCAGCACTATGGTTTTGAAATATACTACTTTTATGAGGGGCAACATATCGTTGCAACATAGGACAACATAATACAACATGATATTCGCTTATGCATTCTTATTAACCCCTTGACTACGGGAAGCGAGTGAATTGTGTACAAAGTCTATGGGGATTTCATAAACTTGAATGGAACGGGTTAACTTGAGCATTCATAATACATATCTTATGAGGAAGTTTGTACTGCTTGCAGTAGAATATCAAAACAAACTAGATGGATTTTCGACTGCGCGCAGTCGAAAATGATGCCTCCGCCATTACGCAATTTATTCATATCAAGCCCAAATCAACATGTACACAGAATTAATTCTGTCAACTAAATTTTGATGGTACTCTGTCTTTTAGATCTTGACGTATCACAATTATGAGCTATAAGTGACCTTGACCTTTGCAATCATGACCCCAAAATCTAATGACTACAATTGTTCCCTAAGATACATTCAGGTATCAAGTTGGATTGAAATCTGATATTCAGTTCTTGAGATTTCCAATCTCAAGCTACTTTTACATATAATGAGCCCTGTGACCTTTGACCTCATGACCCCCAAAATCTAATCAGTTTATTGGCTCTCCAAGGAACATACATGTACCAAGTTTGGTCAGAATCCGTTAATCCGTTCTTGAGATAACGCGATCACGAGCTATTTGTGCATATATAATGAGCTCTGTGACCTTTGACCTCATGACCCCAAAATCTAATCAGATCATTGCCCCCCCCCCAAGATACATACATGTACCAAGTTTGGTCAAAATCTGTCAATCCTTTCTTGAGATAACGCGATCACGAGCTATTTTTGCATATATAATGAGCTCTGTGACCTTTGACCTTTGACCTCATGACCCCAAAATCTAATCAGATCATCGGGCCCCCAAGATACATACATGTACCAAGTTTGGTCAGAATCTTTCAATCCCTTCTTGAGATAACGCGATCACGAGCTATTTTTGCATATATAATGAGCTCTGTGACCTTTGACCTTTGACCTCATGACCCCAAAATCTAATCAGATCATTGGCACCCCAAGATACATACATGACCCAAGTTTGGTGAAAATCTGTCAATCGGTTTTTGAGATAATGCGATCACGAGAACGGGACGTACGGACGGACGGACGGACGGACGGACAACCCGAAAACATAATGCCTCCGGCTACTTCGTTGCGGAGGCATAAAAATGCAGGTTAGAATACAATAAAAACTAACTGACACAAATTGAAAATGCATGTCTCTTGAACATTGTTTCTCAAAAGTGAATTTGCATAATTATAAATAACTTAGATAACAATACAATAACTAGAAATTGCGCGCTCGGCGGGTCGCGCAGCCGAGCACATGTATCCCCCGAACCAATTGCATTGCACTTTTGTGGGTTGTAATATTGTGAACTGAACAAGTTTGGTGGTGTACGTTGTTCTACTAGGCTGGCAGTAGCCTTTGGGCAAGGCCTCGCGCGCTGTTTGTCCTCCGAGCAGGGTCTGATTAATAGACAAGGCGATGTGCGCTTACAGCAGTGATCGCTGGACTGAGCCGCGTCAGCGGCGAGGCCTTTGCTAACTTGCGGAGCTCATTAATATTGGCATATGTAACAGGCTCTTACATTATGCAGCAGTTAAAAACAATTGCAGCCAATCGTCATTGTTTAGGGTTTTGAACAAGGTGTTATACAAGAACTCGGACCTGTAGAGCGTTCACATGGTAATCTTAACTATTTCTTTATATCATGGTTATCATGGTTACCACGGCAACCAGGACTCTGCCCCACACCAAAATCAATAGGCTTCATCCTCTTTCCTTAATACACCTTCATACCAAATTAGAAAATGATCAGACAAGAACTCGGATCTATAGAGCGTTCACAAGGTAATCTTAACTATTTCTTTATATCATGGTTACCATGGCAACCAGGACTCCGCCCCACACCAAAATCAAAAGGCTTCATCCTCTTTCCTTAATACACCTTCATACCAAATTAGAAAATGATCGGACAAGAACTCGGACCTGTAGAGCGTTCACAAGGTAATCTTAACTATTTCTTTATATCATGGTTACCATGGCAACCAGGACTCCGCCCCACACCAAAATCAATAGGCTTCATCCTCTTTCCTTAAGACACCTTCATACCAAATTAGAAAATGATCGGACAAGAACTCGGACCTGTAGAGCGTTCACAAGGTAATCTTAACTATTTCTTTATATCATGGTTACCATGGCAACCAGGACTCCGCCCCACACCAAAATCTAAAGGCTTCATCCTCTTTCCTTAAGACACCTTCATACCAAATTAGAAAATGATCAGACAAGAACTCGGACCTGTAGAGCGTTCACAAGGTAATATTAACTATTTATTTATATCATGGTTACCATGGCAACCAGGACCGCGCCCCACACCAAAATCAATAGGCTTCATCCTCTTTCCTTAATACACCTTCATACCAAATTAGAAAATGATCGGACAAGAACTCGGACCTGTAGAGCGTTCACAAGGTAATCTTAACTATTTCTTTATATCATGGTTACCATGGCAACCAGGGCTCCGCCCCACACCAAAATCAATAGGCTTCATCCTCTTTCCTTAATACACCTTCATACCAAATTAGAAAATGATCGGACAAGAACTCGGACCTGTAGAGCGTTCACAAGGTAATCTTAACTATTTCTTTATATCATGGTTACCATGGCAACCAGGACTCCGTCCCACACCAAAATCAATAGGCTTCATCCTCTTTCCTTAATACACCTTCATACCAAATTAGAAAATGATCGGACAAGAACTCGGACCTGTAGAGCGTTCACAAGGTAATCTTAACTATTTCTTTATATCATGGTTACCATGGCAACCAGGACTCCGCCCCACACCAAAATCAATAGGCTTCATCCTCTTTCCTTAATACACCTTCATACCAAATTAAAAAATGATCGGACAAGAACTCGGACCTGTAGAGCGTTCACAAGGTAATCTTAACTATTTCTTTATATCATGGTTACCATGGCAACCAGGACTCCGCCCCACACCAAAATCAATAGGCTTCATCCTCTTTCCTTAATACACCTTCATACCAAATTAGAAAATGATCGGACAAGAACTCGGACCTGTAGAGCGTTCACAAGAAAATCTCTGCGGCGGACGCGGCGGACGCGGCGGCGGCGGACGCGGCGGCGGCGGCGGCGGCGGCGCGACGAGGCCAAATCCATAGTATCCCCCGAAGTGGTTCGGGGGATACAATTATGAACTTCCATTTCTATTCTGAGCGAGTACTGCTTATTCATGTTTGGCTGGTGAATAAAACAATTGGAACAAAACATATGAATATAGCAAATGAAACCTCTCAAATGGTACTATAGATGTCAAAATACCAACAGTTTTGTACATACATGTATATACAGTGAAACCTCGTTATAACAAGTATGTTGGGTCCATCACATTTACCTCGTAATATCAGATATATTTGTATCAGGGCTTAAAAAGAATAAAATACATAGAACCTGTACCTTTGAAATTACCTCGCTATATCAGGTACCTCATTATAACAGAGCTCGTTATAAAGAGGCTCCACAGTTTTATTTCACACCTATCATTTTAAACTTTTAACCATATCCAGGGCTACGAATTACTACTGGCCTGGGGCCACTCGGCACATCTTAGCTTTGGGCCATGTGAATTTCACTCAGAATGTCAGATACTTGGTTTTACCTGCACACCCTGGAAAAGAAATGTAAGAGACTATTAATTTTGACATTTTCCTTGTTTAGGGCAACACAATTCTGGGTTCAGGCCATCAAAATATGATAAGGCTTATTTTACTTGCCACAATGGGCAGCAAGAGAATAACTGATAGTTTCTAGCCCTGCCATATCAACTTTGTAAGCTGATAAGCACATAACTGAACATTACAAAAAAACACAAGGTAAACATATAACTGTTTAAGTCGATCTCTTAAAGAGCAAAGAACTATCTCAATAGAAGTCTACTTGCAGCTATTCATGTAGTATTCATAAAGAGACCATTATCTTAAACTTTATTAGTACAGTATACATATTTTGGCACATTGGTAAAAAAAAAAAAAACATGGTGTCATTACACCTTTTTATCTTTAAATACAAATATAGATATATGTCTGTCTTTGCTGTGACTTACATGAAATACCTCTCTATAAAACCAAAGAGGCAGATGTTGGATTGACTCAACTGACTTATAGTACAATGTAGGTCACTATGAGTACTTAGCATTCTGGAAAAAAAAAAGATACCAAAGAATAATGCAGAGCCCATTTTAGGCAGTCTATGCATATCAACAGAGTCCCAACGAGCAGCACAATCCCACAATGCTTTCAATTCATTGCCATACATTGTATGTAACTTCTTGACTTGACATTTCAGAGATTATGCTTTTCATGAAAGTAAGATTGTCTGCATCTTGATAGTCATTTTCCTCCTTCCCATGCAAACAGAAAATACTATGGCTAGAGTCTACAGATGAAGAGTTTGGGTTGTACCAAAACTAAGTCATATACAATGGGCCAATCATCCCCATAGGCAACACCCATGTCTACTTTAAAAAAATGTATATCGGCAAAGTGGGCTGGTTCTTGATTATCCATGGTCTTTGGTCCTGGTCTTGCTACTAGAACTACTAGATCTCTCCTTGTGCATCAGCAGGTTCAGGATTCAATACCCATTCTGAGCAATCTACAGATCTTAGAGTTAATGCTCCTTGGGGGTGTTTCACAAACATCCTAAGTTGAACTTATATCTATAAAGTTGGACTTAAACATTATGGAAAGCCGTTTGTGTTTTTGAAAAATTGTTGAAAAGTTCTTTTAAAAGGCATAAGATGTTTATTCAAATCATAATTATATTTTCTATTATCAAGGAGATTTCACGCTCTTGATGTAAAATTTATAAAAATCTAAAATACTTGCATTCTTGCTTTTGAATATGTTATATACCAAGGCTGCAAATGGCTTTCCATAATAGTTAGGTCCAACTAAGAGTTAAGTTCAACTTAAAATCTTTGTGAAACACCCTGAGCGTTTACTATAAAAGAATGTCTTATACACATTCATCAAACCAAATCTTTAATCCTTTATTCTCGGTGGCAAGGTTTCACCTGATGTATCTCTCAACCTTAAAACAAAAGGTCGTTCATGTAAGCAGGATCATCTGCATCTAGGAAGTCTTCCGCGTCTTCCTCCCCCATCGCCCACTCATACTCATCGCCATAGGCAACGTCCATCAAGTCTTCTTCTACATCCACAAACTGGGCACGTTCTGGGTCGGCATTGGCGTAGTGTCCCGGTCTTGCTACCACAGGGTCAGTCCTTTGTCCACCCGCAGGTTCTGGGTTCAACGCCTGTTCTGGATTGGCATTGGCATAGTGTCCCGGTCTTGCTACCACAGGGTCAGTCCTTTGCGCATCCGCAGGTTCTGGGTTCAATGCCCTATCATAGTCAGCTGCACTTTGGTTAAATAACAAGTGTCCTTGAGCGCCATCATCAAGACCATGAGGGGGATCTTGACCACCAACCACATGTCCTCCAGTGGGTTCTTGGTTCAAGACCCTGTCCCAGGGTTCGTCGGAGTCGGCAGGTGCCTGCAGGTACTCAATGTCCCCCTGCTCCCTGAAGTTGTATGGAAACACTTCTGGCTGCCTGGGCGCCTGGCGAGGTCCAATGTGATACTCCGCATCCCTGCCAGCTTCATTCTCCCCCAGGCCTTCTTCATCATCTTCATCTTCTGTTGACGACTTATCCCAGTCATCTTCATCAGCTACAAACAAAGTAGATAATGGGAAAAAACTATTAAGTTCTATGGCACATGTTTCTGTTGTAAAACTTTTCTGCTCTCATCATTATCATTGCCGTTGTCATCATCATTATCATTATTATCATCATCATCATCACTATCATCACCTTAACCCAACTGGTTTTCCTCCACCTAACAATCATAGTCCATCACCACCAACACCATTATAATAATCAGTTAACATCTGCTTTATCATTATTATCTTTGTAGTATTTATCAACACCACCACCATCGTTATTCTACTAATTAACATCTGCTTTATCATTATTATCTTTGTAGTACTTATCAACACCACCACCATTGCTATTCTAGTAATTAACATCTTCTTTATCATTATTATCTTCGTAGTAGTCACCACCACCACCACCACCACCACCATCACTATTCTAGTGATATTGTTCATACCTAGAGGCAGTATGGCAGGGTAGTAACTCCCAGGTGGAGCAGTCAGGTTCATCAGACACACACTAACTGCAGAGTCAATCTCTCCTAGTTCACTCAGAGCTTCCTCCGTGACAGCAGTACCTTGGGGCAAAAATTAGATTAAATCATCTTATTTTTCATTCATTCATTGACGTCCACTGATCATAAAAGTTATACATGGATATTCACAAACTGAAGATAAATACAACAGATCAACTATAAATAGATGAGCATTAAAAATGATCAAATCAAATGAAGATGGTTTTTTTTTAGAACAGCCATCCAGCAAAATCATAAACATAACATTTTCTTTAGTACAAAAATATGAAGCACCACATCAGTTTTTATCCATTTCATGTCAATAAATCTTTAGATCTGCATTTACTGTCCATTTGTAAGCCTAACTTCCTTAGTTTAATAAAAGGCCATTGTTAAAGGGATAGTTGAGTTTTGGTAGAGAGGGCGCTAGACTACTTCTTTTTTTTGTGAGGTAATGAAAAACTGAGTGTAAAATTTGAAAGAGCATAATATTTAAATAATAAAATCATCTTTGTTTGATCAAAATCGGTTCAGAGACGGCTGAAATATCCATAAATATAACAATTTGTAATAAACCTGGGGCCCCAGGTTTATTAGAGAATTTTGAACCAGCCGTTAAAAATTTTAAAAAATGCTTCCTCTTTTCAAAAAGTTACAAAATAGGTATTTAAATAGTTGTTGGTTATTTCTCTATCTAATCACTATTTCAACAAAGCATCACATGCACAATATTTTATTCAAAATGGTTTAAACTGATGAGTGTTTAGAGAGCGCCCTCTTACGTTTTAACGGCTCTTTTTTAATGATAACATGATCTTTACTACGTCATTTGTAATTTTGTGTTCCTTTCTAGTTATAACTATTAGTTTGTAATGTAATGATGCAGGTTTTGGTTACTAAAATTCAGTTTCACCAAAACTGTACTCTCCTTACCAGAACTCAACTATCCCTTTAAATTACAATGACAATTTAAAAAGCTGAAACATCAGAGGTAAATTAATGTTTTTTAAAAGTTTGAAGGTTAAACATTGTCTCGGAAATAATATCGCTAATGATATTCGTTTGTCTCGCAATGTCAAACTAGGAATCTAAACGATCATGACGTTTATTATTTATTATTGATTGAACATACGGGCACCCTGCCCTGAAATTGATATGTAGATATGAGCGTTGTAGCGAGAAGGTGGCTAGGTTATACCGTGGGTTTGGCATCATAGTTTGACATTGCGAGACAAACGAATATCATTAGCGATATTATTTCCGATACTATATCCGCAATGGATTATATATTTACTATTAAACATTGTTGTAAATATAATGTACCTCCAAAGTTGAGGGTCAATGTCTCTGCCCTGCTTGCCTCAGCTAGCGTCTGTCTCGTCTCCAGGAAGGCTTGAATTGAGGCTACAGTCAGACTACAGCACCCACAGACATCCAGCTCAAAGAGACGTGTGCAGTGGGTAGCCAGCATTTGAATAGCTGAGGAAGAAATTAGTTTTTAGTTATTCAATTAAAATCTTTTTGAATGAATTGCACATAAGATGACAGTTTTTCCATGTTCAGAACGACTTACATGTTCCTAGTAAGGAGGTTAAAACTTAAATCAGCAAGCAATCTTTATTCATTGTTATCCATTGGCAAATGAAGGACACGAAGAATAAGGGTCAAAATAGGTAAACAGTGCCAGAATGAGATTTGGTTGTATGCTTGTATAAGTCATGTTATCAATTATAACACACTGTTATGCATAGAAGGGATACTACTTTAAAACAAATCGTGACCCATTTCATCCATCCTATAGATGTATATGATTTACAAATGGTTTGTCATTGCTTTAGCTTGAAATTGCAACCCTAAATGATTGCCTACCTTCATCTGTGAGAGGGAGTGACCGTGCTACAAGCTTCCTCAATCTCCCTGCCAATGCGATTGGCTTCAAGCCTTCATTTGTCACCTGAAATTAGGCAACATCACAGTTCAATTAGTCACAATTCTTCATTTGAAACCAGAAAAAACACCATAACAAAGTACACATCTTAAAGGGATCTAGTAACTTTGTTGACATGTGCAAAAAGTGATGAATGGTTGATGCAATGTATATTATTATCTCATATGTCCACATGCTATTGTGTGAAAATTTCAAGTCATATGGACATTGCATGGCCAAGTAATGAGCGAAAATGCAAAGTGATATTCAATAACTCACTGCACTCACTTTGTACCTTGAAGAAAAACTTGCCCGGAGTTTTTCTTATCTGAATACTTTGATCGTACATATCTTTGTAACGAAAGGGAAATTTGAAAAACCGAAACCTGTCCCATGATTTTATTGTTAATACGAATACAACAAGTTATGAGGGAACCGCTAGAATGAAAATTTTATTTTGAGGATTTGGACAATGTTACTAAGTCCCTTTAAAAGAAATCAGATGCAGCATACCAAGAGTGTGAACTTTTTCAAATACAAAATTTAATGGATGCCTTTAATTACTGTAAAAAAGTATATATTATCTTCATAACCATTATCACCATCACCACCATAATCATAATCTTCACCATTATCATAATCATTATCATCAATTACATCATCATCATCATCGTCCTGGTCATCATGGCCACCGCCACCACCACCACCATCATCATCGTCGCCATAATTATAATCATCCTCATCCTTTTCACCACCACCTCCATCAAAAACATTCTCTACATTATCGGATCAATTACCTTTCCCAGATAGCTGATGTTGAGGACTTCCAGGTGTGGACATCTTGCCAAGGATCGGACGCCTGCATCAGTGACATCAGGGAAGGAGCAGCCATCAATCTTCAGCTCTCTAAGGCCCTTACAATGCAGACCCATCTTGTTCAGAGCTGCATCGTCCACTGATTGGTGCTTGGACAGGTGCAGGGTTTGGAGACAGGATAGGTCACTGACGCACTGAAGACCATATGACGTCACTGGGTTGAAACAAAGAAACACTAATGAAAGATATCAGTTAGGAATAGGCATCTCAATCTTCAGATCTCTAAGGCCATTACAATGAAGCCCAACTTGTTCAGAGCTGCATCGTCTACTGATTGGTGCTTAGACAGGTGCAGGGTTTGGAGACAGGGTAGGTCACTGACGGACTGAAGACCATATGACGTCACTGGGTTGAAACAAAGAAACACTAATGAAAGATATCAGTAAGGAATTTGGTTAATATCTTCAGCTCTTGGAGGCTCCTAGAGTAAAGTCATATATTGTTGAGGGCTGCATCGTCTACTGATTGGTGCTTGGACAGGTGCAGGGTTTGGAGACAGAGTAGGTCACTGACGGACTGAAGACCATATGATATCACTGGGTTGAAACAAAGAAATACTATCAGAGATATCACTAAGCAACTGGCATCAGAATCTTCAGCTCTCGGAGGCCCTTACAATGCAGACCTATATTGTTCAGAGCTGCATCGTCCACTGATTGGTGCTTAGACAGGTGCAGGGTTTGGAGACAGGATAGGTCACTGACGGACTGAAGACCATATGATGTCACTGGGTTGGAACAACGAAACACTAATGAGAGATATCAGTAAGGTATTTGGTTAATATCTTCAGTTCTTGGAGGCTCCTACAGTAGTCCTATCTTGTTCAGAGTTGCATCATTTACTGACTGGTGCTTGAACAGGTGCAGGGTTTGGATACAGGGTATGTCACTGACGGACTGAAGACCATGATGTCACTGGGTTGAAACAAAGAAACACTAATGAGAGATATCAGTTAGGAACTAGTATCTGAATCGTCAGATCTCTAGGGCCCTTACAGTGAAGTCCAATCTTTTCTTCAGGGTTGCATTGCCTATGCATTGGTGCTTAAAGAGGTGCAGGGTTTGGAGACAGGGTAGGTCACTGACGGACTGAAGACCGTATGATGTCACTGGGTTGGAACAAAAAAAATACTAATCAGAGATATCGCTAAGCAATTTGCAACCATCTCAAGCTCTTATTCGGACTTACAGTGTATCAGGTAAAGAGGAACACAATTGGTGTAGAGAGTTGCAGAGTGTGTTGCATAGACAAGACAGGTTACCAATTGACTGAAAAATGACTGACATCACTATAGGTTTGAACAAAGAACCAAAAATCACTCTAATGGTCAAATTTGGTCAAATAGTGATAATGTGCTTATTTCTTAAAAAACAAATTTGCTCAAATGTCTTCTTATTATCCCTCTTGTTCACCTTCATTATTTAAAACAACACACACATTATTTCAGACTCATTTAGAAACACTCACCATTTGAATGCAGACAACAGAAGCTCAAGAACTTGAGTTTGACACATTTCTAGGAGGAAAAAAAGAACAGAGCAATGTCATTAGAAAAATGCTACACAATTTCATGTCTAATCTATATATTATATAGCTTCTGACTACCACAAACATCGTAAGTATTTTCTTGAAGTACTGCTAAGTACTGATTTGAACACCAGTCTAGTAATCCTTCGACAGGGCTCAACACTAGCACTTGCCCTGTTGCCCGGGGCAAGTAAAATTTCATAAATGGTCTAATTTGGTTGCCCAATCGGGCAACTAACATTTCTGTTCAACTACAAGAGAAACTAGATGGATCTTCGACTGCGCGCAGTCGAAAATGATGCCTCCGCCATTATGCAATTTATTTATATCAAGCCCAAATCAACATGTACACTGAATTAATTCTGTCAACTCAATTTTGATGGTACTCTGTCTTTTAGATCTTGATGTATCACAACTATGAGCTATAAGTGACCTTGACCTTTGCCCTCATGACCCCAAAATCTAATGACTACAATTGTTCCCTATTATACATTCAGGTATCAAGTTGGATTGAAATCTGATATTCAGTTCTTGAGATTTCCAATCTCAAGCTACTTTTACATATAATGAGCCCTGTGACCTTTGACCTTTGACCTCATGACCCCAAAATCTAATCAGATCATTGGCCCCCCAAGATACATACATGTACCAAGTTTGGTCAGACTCCGTCAATCCGTTCTTGAGATAACGCGATAACGAGAACGGGACATACGGACGGACGGACAACCCGAAAACATAATGCCTCCGGCAACTTCGTTACGGAGGCATAAAAAGTTAATTTTCCTTCTGTGTATTCTAGTCTGATGTACATAGTATTGTTTATTGTGGGCAAGTAAATTTCCGTTCGGGCAAGTAACTTGCCCACAGGGGAAAGTAGAACAAAAACATTTATTGTGGAGGCTTGCCTTAGAGGATGCTTGCCAGCTTCCATGATATTTGCTCCGAAATTGTTTTAACCTTCACCTAAAAACATGCCTAACATGCCTAAAAAGATTGCATACCTGTGTTACACTTGTGAACCCTTCATCAGTGACCAGCATGCATCCACTTATGTCCAGTTCTTCCAGACTGTCTCCACACTTGTTGGTGAGGCATCCCAGCCCCTTGTCTGTGATGCTGCTACAACCCGCCACACGCACAGTCTTGCAATACTTGTTCAGGATGTGGAAGCACTGTGAAAGAAATGGACAAATTGATTCTGGTTACATAGCTTGTACATTGTCTATTTAAAAAAAGAAAGTATGACGATTATAATATATGGTAATATTGACTGGAAAACACCTAACTCAGACCAAAAAAAAACAACAGCAACACACACCACTGGTTAAAGTTAATGAGAGCATTGAGGAAAACTTAAGAAGCGGGGGAGGAGAAAGATTATAGCTAGGGGAGGGGAGAGGAAGAGAAATTAGTGATGATGATGATGATGATGATGATGATGATGATGATGATGATGATGATGATGATGACGATGATGACGATGACGATGACGATGACGATGACGATGACGATGATGACTCTGATGACTCTGATGCAGATGATGATAATGACTCTGATGATGACTCTGACTCTGACTCTGATGATGATGATGTAAGAGAAAGAAGAAGAGGAGCAGGATGAGGTATGCAGACCAAGGGAGAGAAGGAAATATACATGTATAAGCGAGGATGTAGTCCAATGAACTTAATATTTTAACAATTGCACACGTTAACTCCATATGTATAACTCTTAAAGAAAAATACTATCAACATAATTACATTAAACATTATAAGATCTCACCTTTCCATTGACACGCCTGCAGTCTTCCAGGTCAATATGAGTCAGGTTTTCACAGTTGTGGAACATCCACCATATGCTACAAGTTGAAAAACATAATAAATAAATCAATAATCAAATAATGAAGTGAGTATCTTTAGAAAAGCAAATTGCCACTTTCTCCACTTGAAAGCAATCGTTTACAATCGTTTTACAAAGCAATCTTTACATAATTTTATTTGATTAGCTTATTGATGTATAACTCCACTCTCTGGAATATGGATCACAGACATAGAGAGATAAGGTAATAGAACTCTGAAGTTTGGATACTCATTTAATAATTCAGCCTAAGCCCTATAAATATGTCTAGGAATCTAGTATAAGCAACTCAAAGATGTCCAGTACAATTCATATTACTCTTGGCTGTGCCCATCAATCTAGTAAACTATTCAGACTGAACTGAAATAGGATGATTCAGCCTTTTAGCCTGAGGAATCCAGTATTTAGCTGCACAATAAAATAAGATCAATAAAATATCAAAATAGTCACAATCTCACCCCTTTTCACCGATCTCATTGCATCGCTTCAGGATAATGGTCTACAAGTGCAATAAAAAGAGAAACAGGATGAATTTGCAAATTCTAATCAGATCACAATTATCTATTATCCTGTACTGTACGTCTCTAGCAAATGAATGTAAACCCATCAAATGGGTCTTGAGCTTTCGCAACCAGTGAACAAAATTAATGGGTGCTCCTTGTGATTTAGCCACCAAAATGTAAAAAAAAAAGAGTCTCCAGAAATCATAAAAGAACCCCTGTTTATTTGCATAGAGTTCAATGCATTTAATTTAGAGTGCTCTTTTTCCTACCTGAAGGCTTGAGAAGTTACTAAAAAAACATGTTTTAAACTTGTTCTTTAACTTTTTTGCAACGGTAAGCTATATTTGCATTGTTTTTTATTATCAGCTTCTGACCTTACATATAAATATACATAGACAGACAATATCGTATCATACCTCAATCTTCCTGCATCCATCAGTCAGTGTCCTGATGCTGGTGTTATCCACCTTGGTTGAGGACAGATTGAGGTATCGCAGCTCCTTGCAGATGTGGCCTTCAAGTGGAATCAGTTAAACAAACTGACAAACAAACACACACACCCACATACAGAGAGACAGACAGACGGACATAATAAACTGACCTCAATCTTCCTGCACCCATCAGTCAGTGTCCTGATGCTGGTGTTATCCACCTTGGTTGAGGACAGGTTGAGGTATCGCAGCTCCTTGCAGATGTGGCCTTCAAGTGGAATCAAAGAAATGAATGAGATAAGGGTAATGCTCTGAAAATGTTCCACAACATTTATTCTGGTTATAATCATGGTTACTGGTGGTTGGGAGGAAAGTTACCATAGATGAACTTTGCTACAATCCTCATAACAAAAATAGTCATTACTATGATTTGCAATTTGTATTACTATTTCCACTTGGTGCAACTGAAATATTATAAAATACATGATCCAATATTGTCTGTCATTTTTTAATGTTTGTCAAGAGTGTCCCGTTATAATGTATGCGTTTGTGTATGTGTGTGTGTGTGTACAGTATATTTTGTCTTTCAGTATGTGTAAAGTATAAGTTGTCTTTCTGTCTGTATGTGTGTGTGCTTACCCATGTAGTTCATTGACCTTGTAGTGAGGAACCTGGGAGAGGCAGACACATCCAGATACCTCAGGTTCTGGCATCCCTTGTTCAGGATCGACTTGAAGATGCTGTCATTCAGGGCAACAACTCCCTCTAAAATTAAATTTTCACACACAAATTGAACATACAGAAAACTGACTAAAAACATTTAAATGAATGAAAATTAGCAAAGAAAATAGGCTTTGCTGGGAATCAAACCAGAGACCTCCGGATTGCTAGACCGGTGCTCAACCATCAAGCCACAAAGACCCTTGAATGGCTTGAATAGTCAGAAGCTATTTAAACCAGGCACTAACCCAAGGATAATTAAATTGATTTTTCTAAAGTGTGCGGGATCACGAGAGATGCAGCTTTTTATTTCCTCTATAAAATTAAACAAAAAATGACAAATACAAAGCTGGCAATTAGGTTCACAAGAGAATTTACATTACTTCAGTGGAAACTCGAGAAGAGCACTGACCTTTTATAAATCCGATCATTCAGAGAAAAAAAATAAAAATCTGAATGACACATCTAGTTTTTGAACAAATTTCTGTCAAAAACAGTCATTAGTCGCTATAAAAGATAGCATACAGTGAGTATAAATGTGTCGGAAATCATTAAGATTTATAAAGTCAGAATCGTGAAATAATGCAGATGAATTTGCAAATCTTCAACTAAAAGTGATACAAATGGAGCTCAGAACAAGTATTGATGGATGTGGGGGATACATAAAATACCCAGACTGAGACCTATGGAGTATGCATGTTATACCAACATTTTGGCAAAATCAAATTGTCTTTATTGGGTTAAATACGGTGACATTTCATGAAAAACTTGATAAATATTGAGACAAATTTTCCACACACCTTCTGAGAAGAGTAAGCCCTTGAAGACGTTGTTGAAGTAGAGAGAACGCTGACTGCACCACAGGGACAAACTCACAGACTGCCATCGCTTGCACACTGAATTAAATAAACAAAGAAAAGAATGTCTATTAAGATTTTTCAGATAATAAATTGAATTAAAATACTCCTGTAAAACAAAACACATGATTCTGCGTAGAGGAGACTGATATCGCCAAATATTATCATGAATTTAGCCATTTGGTCTTTCACATAGAAAATCCATATATATTTTAATTGGTTTTAGCTCAAGTGCACAAATTCATAACAATTTAATATTGAATTCAAATAAATTATGCAGACTTACCAGATTCCATCCTGATTCTGTCTCTGAGACCGAGGAAGCTGAATATCTTCATCAGAATATCATCCGGAAGGAGAGTATTGATGAGAAAATCTTCATCATCTCACTCATCTCCCACCCTTGGTCTTACAAGGTCTTAATTAATCTAAATCATTTACATTGTCTTACCAGATTCCATCCTGATTCTGTCTTTGAGGCCGAGGTAGCTGAATATTGTCATGAGGATATCATCAGAAAGGAGAATACTGATAAGAGAATTATCACCTGCAGCCATCCCCTACTCCTTCTCATCACTACCACTGTCTCCCACCCTTGGTTCTCGCTCAAGTGCTCAAAATTTCATGATAATCTAAATCAATTACATCAACTTACCAAACTCCATCCTGATTCTGTCTTTGAGGCCGAGGTAGCTGAATATCGTCATGAGGATGTCATCAGGAAGGAGGGCATTGATGAGAGAATCATCATCAGCGACCATCATGTCTTCCGTCTCACCACTACCATCTCCCATCCGCGGAGGAGGGCGGACTTGCCCCCCTGAGGAGGCAGAACAGGAGGTTTTATCGCCTGGATTGGTTTTCTTTGGTTCCACTAGCTGACTCTTTCTCCTGGACCTCCTCTCCAACGCATTACATCTCATCACCCTGATCAACACAGCAACAAGAGAAAAAAATATTTAATACAGCAAAAAAATATATACACAAATATCACCAGTTATATTTTGTATTAATGCTGCAGACATTAAATTAAGCTTAAAATACAGGAAAAAGTTAATAACCTGCAATACCAGCAATAATAATGCCAAGTATATTTTATCCCTTTAGCAAGTGTTTCCTGATTTAGTTTGGGATATTCCTGTAAGAAACATAATAATAATAAAATAAATAAGAAATGTTTGGTTAAATCCTTTACTTTTATTAAGAGGAGTGGTCACATAGCCGTTAGTGGACGTAGTTAAATACGTACCGTACCGTACCGTAGTTGTCCGTGATGCTAACTTGGTATTAATTTATCCGTACCCTCCTGTGGCTCATCACCCGAATTCTGCCGTACCTTTGAAGTAATTTAACATAGTTTAGCGTACTTTACCATGTCTGACGAACGGTAATCTACCCCACGGATCACTAACGGCTATGGATGTGACTAGTGCTGTAACTGACCTTGATGATCGGATCGTTTGATCGGATCGGCAAAATTTGATCGATGAAAATCGGATCGCAGCAATCGGATCGGATCGGTAAAAAATTGTTTTTTTTTTCTTTGGAAAATGATCCCTAAAAACATATTTTGGGAATATAAATTAATACCAAAGCAACATATATCCATATTAATAAGCCCAAGGTAATCTTGTACGGGTATGCTTTCATTTCAAACTGATTACCTCTTCCTTTACAAAATTAATCACGCTGATTCTGAGCTTAGTCCCATGTGATCAATTTGGCGTAACCTTTCAGAATCACATGGGACTAAGCTCAGAATCGGCGCGAAATTTTGTGAAAGGAGAGGTAATCAGTTTTAAATGAAAGCATAACCATACAAGATTACCTTGGGCTTATTCATATGGATATAATATGTTGCTTTGGTATTAATTTATATTCCCAAAATATGTTTTTTGGGGATCATTTTTCAAAGAAAAAAAAACGTTTTTTTTTTTTTTTTTTTTTTTTTTTTTTTTTTTTTTTTTTTTTTTTTTTTTTTTTTTTTTTTCTCGATCCGATTTTTTCTGCATGATCGGAAATCGGCAAAAATGATCCGATCAACCATGATCGGATCGGGATCGGCATGCCGATCCGATGATCGGTTACAGCATTAGATGTGACCACACCTTTAATCTGTTCCCTATTAGAATACAGGACATACCAGACCCTGTAGGCAATGCTCTTATGGTAGTACCCCTTAAGATGTTACCCCATCAAGCTGAGAACACTGTACTGTGAATATTGAATTTGTACCTGCCATCCAATGTGAGTTCATACTTGTTGCCTCTCCTGGCTCTCTCTGCTGCCTGGGCACTGCTGAATGTGATGAACGCCATTCTGAACAAAATTGGGCAAAAGAAGAAAAACTATTTCTAGAAGAAACCGTATCCTTTTCCCCCTTTATATATTGAATTTATCTTAGTCACTTTTCATTGGATATTCTACATGATATTCAAATGATGTCAAGCTTTTGAACCAAGGAAGTTCTTTACTTGGGCAAATAACAAATAATTCAACTTGAAATGGAACTATTTCAAATGACAGAAATCATGAATATATGGTATCTAATTGAATGTTTATGGGCAAATAATCATTCTAGAACCCTGAACAAGAAATATGCCTTGATCTTTTTTCCTAAATCCATCCCAAACATTTGAATTATACCTGCGCCCATTAAGAGGTTATTAATTGATTGGCATCTTCAGACGAGTACTGTCATAACAGTTTTGCTCCTGAAGAGAAGTATCACTTTTTTTCTATATTATATTTTTTATTTTTGTGCAATAAGAAGGAAAATAAATTATGTACAATCTCACCTGTAGTGACTATAGTTGAAAGACATCATAGAGGTATTATCAGTTCAAGAAACAAAAATGCTGTTTTTTTTTAATTTTTAAGAAAGCATAAATTAATGCAAAATAACTGTCCATAATGTGTCAATCACTCACTCCTTTGGCTCTATTATTAGGCTATTATTGGAAGAAGAATTAGATAATATACATTAACTATTTCTTTTTAATTCACAGTTAAATTTAACTCCTATAGCTAACCTAGCTAACCCTAGTTGGGGATTAGGAAAACTGTTTGTTGGTTAATAAAGTGTGTAATTGGAACTACACTTAGCAAGGTACTACGCTAGCAGGGTTTTTTTTAATATGGGGCCTGGAGGATTAAACCATCGATATAAAAATACTGGGTATAGCAACAGCGCCCTCTTCATGAAGCCAGCGACAGTGTGAAAAGTACACTCAAGACAAAAAGTGCTCCATTCACTCGCGTGAATCGATTTACGCGGGTGAATGGAGCACCTTTTGTATTGGGTGTACTTTTAGATATTTTGCTGGAGCTTCTACGTCGCGCATTCGGCGGTGTGCAGCATGCTATATACAGTGTGTATATCGATGGATTAAACCACCAAGTACCAAGTACTTACCCCCGTGATCTCTTCCTGTTGCGATCCTTGAGCAGATGGACCATGGACACTTTGCCAAAGAACTCAAAGAAATCCCTCAGCTCACGAGTTCTTGCCTACACATCATAAAAGACATATGATTCAATATTTGTGACCTGCTTTATCTAAACCCGGCGCTTGTCGGTTATCAATGTTTTGAAGAAATGGGCATTTTAAGTCCTCATAATGTTTGTAAAGGACATGTAATTGTAAAATTGAAACAATCATATCTTCGCCAATTATTGACCAAAGCGTTAGAACAAAGCATCAAATGAAAGCTTGTAATGAGGCCTTTCTAATGGTATGATAATCTACATTTTGATTTTTACCGACAAGTGCAGGGTTTTGCTATAGCTGGTAACATTCATGCAGGCCTCGACACTAAGACTTAGTAAGAGCCTACTTTTCTTTGAAATTTTGAGATTTGCATGATGGTTCTAAAAAATAAAATAAATTGAGAGTCAAAAGAGAGCCTGAGCTTTTGATCCTAGCATAATCTTTGTAGGAGGCAAAAATGACCAAAAAAGGAACTAATGCCTCAGTCACATTTGCTTTATGGCTAGGATACGGCGGCCGTAGGCCCCAGAAATTGAGAGATACACGTGACAGCCACAGAGGTTCTACGGTGGCCTCAGGGTCACCCTAGGGCGTATCCCTATCTTTTACAGGCCGCAGGGGTCGCCGTGGGATTATAGCGTGGATTTATAACTTTTTTTCATTTCTAGGTTCGCCGTAGCCACTCCAGGTGTGTAGCGGTAGTGTCAGTCTGGTCGCATGGTCACTGTATGGGCCCCCTGCAGGCGCCTTGCGGCTGTCTTGGTATTTGTCAAAAAACTACAGCCGCCGCAGGGACGCCTTAAGGCGACCGGGTGTCATCACTTCAAAGGCTGTGCGGCAGCCGCAGGTTTTCTGTCCCCACAAATTCAAAATACGCCGTGAGGCTACCCTAACATAATGTGACTGCTACAGTATGTGACCGTGGGAACGCTGCGGCGGCCCTATTATGCTATAGGCCGTAGATATTTTAGACCCCACGGCCACGGCGGCAAATGTGACTGAGGCATAAGCGACAAATAAACAAAACCAACTTACTGAGAAGCTGATGTTGCTAACAAAGACTTTGCAGGCATCACTTGCTGGCATCCCCATATCATCCTGACTGCCCTCATCCTCACTGGAGCTCTCTGTACACCTGGCTCCAGCCCCTCCTCCTTGTCTCCCTACGGAGACTCGTTCTCCACTCAGAGGCATCCTTTCTCCTGCTTCAGTTGGCTCCTGTATAGATTTATGAATATATTGATCAATATACAGTGAATCATAATTTGTATCCTCATTGTCTACAAAGACCCGTATCATCTTGATAGATCTCCTCAATGGAGCACTCCATGCATCTGGCTTCAGCTCCTCCTAGTCTCCCTACGGAGACTCGTTCTCCACTCAGAGGCATCTTTTCTCCTGCTTCAGTTGGCTCCTGTATAGATTTAATGAATATTTAGATCAATGTACTTGACTGTGAATCATAATTTTTATCCTCATTGTCTATCTACAAAGACCCGTATCATATTGATAGATCTCCTCAATGGAGCACTCCATGCATCTGACTGCAGCTCCTACCTCCTTGTCTCCCTACGGAGACTCGTTCTCCACTTTAGGAGAGGCATCTTTTGTCCTGCTGCAGTTGGAGTACCGCAATCAGTCTGTATCTATAAACATTTAAGAGAAAAAAAATCAGTAAATTAAAGATCTACTTGATTACAAATCACATTATAAACCTCCTTTGCTCTAACAGAGACAAGTTCTCCACGTATCGCTTCTCCATGCATTGTGATAAAAGAAAACTGAATTATGAATGGATGATTCCTACCCTCTCCTTGGCTCCCTTGATTCCAGAGGGAAACCATTTTGGTGGTCTCCTCTTCAAGTGTGCCTGCATACAAAATTACACTAAACTCGTTATTGCATTCGAGTCTATAGATGCTTATTTGTGGGCCCTTTAACCTCTTTTGAGTTTTGTGGATTTCAGGGGCTAAATTGCCCCGAGGCTGAACCTCTTATACTTCTTCACTGCTTTGTACTGCAGCATCCTTTCTCCTGTAACGAACAGTTCCTTGGATCTGATTTTGTATACTCACCATTTTGGGTTTTAGCGAAGTCATGCAGTCTGTCTCTTCAGAATCTAAATTTCGGTTATGATTTATTTACAACTTTTGTTTTGTTTTGTTGTTAAATTTGGGTGGCGTTACACCCGAGGAAGTTGACATTCTTTTTGGAAACAGGTCCAGAACTATGACACAAAAAACCGATGCTCTACGCAATACCATGGAGCAACCGTTCTTTTTGTGATGCATCCATGCATATACACATGTATGCAATGGTTGA